>OZ002744.1:52224231-52349764 GCA_963924295.1 Dioctria rufipes | reverse complement strand
CACAGTGTTGAAGTAAATGGTTTTTGGATTTTAAATGAGGTTTTTTTTCTACTTATGCTTGCAATGGGAATTGAATACGATCGAATGCGTTAAGTAAGTACACCCACAAGGATCCTGTGAGAAGATGATGGGAACTACAAGGAACATTCGAATTGTGGACATTCGACACTCCCAGGGATGTCCTTAGTCTTTAATTGGGACCAGACGAGATATATATACCAACATTATTTCCCATTGATATATTAGGGATACATTTGTGTTATGTGGGTTAGCTGATCTACAGATAGCAGGACAGATACAATAGTATTCAGCTTGCATTTCGGACAAGGTCAAACACTCAGAGCTCTCAACAAATTCGAGCTTTGTTAGATTAGGGCCAAGCGGGCTGTGGCCCTTGATGACAGTTTCCCCGAGCCCAAGAGAAAATAAGTAAACTTCCTATCTTGCCATTAAATAAATAGCTGCGTACACCTGCAATTGTTCAAGCTCCCCCATTGCTGCTTTGACTTCATACCAGCACCTGTTTTAATTAGAGAACACTCGTTCATTGAGGTGGCAGCGCCCACAGCAGGTTCTACTCCAAGTGCGGGGGGTGGGGAACTAGGGCCAAACCTGGCTAGCAAACCGGTTCACTTATTCCTCATGATACTGGGTGCTCAGATATTCACTTTTGAATAGCCTAGTTATGGATACAGAGCTTATCCATAAACGTCCTGCACTCCCGAGTAGCTTTGATGTTATCTGAGGGCCACTTCGAGTCATCAAGATCACCTGCCTCTAGATAGGATAGCAACGTAATTTCCATTGATTTCAATCCACATCGAAGGCTCATTTGAGAGAGAACTGTCATCAAGGAAGGCTTAAAAAGGCTCTACCTTCAGTTCACGACTCCCTTTCAGAAAATCTCACAGAGAATCGAAGTTCCAGTTCCGTCGCATCAAATCGCACGCGGGCTAGAAGGCGTTTCTGTTTCAGCCTGCATGCCAATGAGTAATAGGATGAGCTACATTATTCGTCCTTCCAACATACCCATGAGCATAATCTACTCAAATCCCTTTTGTCATCTGCCTGCACGCTTTTGTTTCGCAGTCCCCCACTTGTGTCCTTGGCCACTATACATATATTCAAAGCATAAGCGAGCTTATAGTTATATAGGTCTATCCTCGCCTAGGCCGGTCCCTCATATTGCAAGTTCAGTTGAATAATTTTGATTTGTCCCCTAATCCTTTCCTTATCTCCTTTCTACCATGTTGTGTTTTGCATTATAGAGTATCCCCTGTGCTTGGCTTAATAATATATAAAAAAAAACTGCATTCGACACCTAAATACTAAACAGGGAAAAACATATTTAAAGCGTGTGGACACATTCAGTACTATATAAATAGCAACTTGTCAGTCTTCTTCTAAGAACCTTTTAAGCTCTATCTCGAAATCCTGTACAATTTTTTGCGGACACAGTCTGTCCGGTGTACTTCTTTGGAGAGATGTTTCTGCGACAAAAGAGAAACTCATTACCATAAATCACAGCCCCAGTCATCCATTGTTCCCCGAGAGATTTATTGTTGGAATTTTTTATTATTAGGTATATGCACGCAGGAGCTGAATCAGCTTATAGAAAACCATCCTGCACTACTCATAAGTCTGTTGGTAAGCTTTAATTAAAAGAAAAAAATTAGATACTCCAGGGGTTGGTTCTTTTGTTTCTGATTCGATTATTATTAGCCTGTCTACTATGATTCCCGGAAGAATGACGGGAGAATGTGAATATGTTTAAGATTTAACGTAGACTCATTGTTTTATTAGTTTTAAAATTTTCACGAAGATGAGATCAGTGTGAACAGCCACACAGGTGCTAATATCTGTGAAGTGGAAGACGTCGTGGGAATGGTAGGAATTTTTTACACAACAATAGCGAGTATGAAAACCACTGAGCGAGAAATTTAATTTTCCTATGCAGGAGAGTAGAATAGAACAAAGTAATACAATGCAAAGCAACTAGAAGCACCTCGAACTTTGCTAGACCTTTAGAGTTGTTAGGATAAATATGAGTGAGTATCACACTAAGGCTGTTATAAAACCCGCTCCTTAAGTGATGTGAAACTAGAGAATGACAAGCTTTATGAGCAGAATAACGACGAACACGAGCAGTAGGTACTTTATTTTTAAAGTGCCAGACATAAAAATTCTGTATCTTGCAAGGCCTGTGTCCCATGGGAATAAACTACGCTGGTAATTAAGTGAAAAAACAACAACAACTGCAACAACTCATTAGGAATATTAATCACTTTCTTAAGCTTGAATTAACTTCTACTGCATCTTGTTTGCAGCAAAGCTGTCATGTTTACTTTCATTCTTGTTTGTTAAGCAAAACAATAAGAGAAAAATACGGAAATGTTTACGTAGGTATGTATATACATTTCCATAGAAGGGGATAGAAATGCAAAGTTATTATGAGCGATTCTATATTTTAGATGAGAGGCTCAAAAAGAATGTTGTCGATGAGACAGTAACATGGGCTCTTTCTTATATCCCTCTACCCCCTTATTAGGCAAGATAAAATAACTTAAGAGGGCTTAAGAAGTTGAATTTATGGAAGCATTTTAAAGGATGTTTCTGAGATACTTAACATTTTGAATAGCTTTAACTAAAGCTTCGGTTAAACTTCCACGAGAGGAATCAAATAAAATAAGGATCATTTATTACGATGCTTTGCCCTAAATATTTCAAAGAACTATTTTGTATAAATCGATCCACCTCTACGGCAGAACTGTTGCACTCAACAAGTGAGAGCAAGTTTTATATTAGCGTATCCATATTATTTAGTTGATGTCTATGTATCTTCCTATGTTTTTCTTAAACTTTTGCCAACACTTTTTTAAGCACTTCGAGAATGCAACCACCAACAGTTCGACAAATAATATTGTCCAATTTTATACACAAAATTGAACTAACTTTCGTCACTTGTTCGCACATTTAACAATGTTACAATATTAGAAAGAAATTTATTTTGAGGCAAGAATGTTACCGAAATCGTAATTAATTGTGGTAATATTACTACAATTCCACTAACAGTTGTAATTGGCGCAGTATTTAGTCATAAATCTTACACAATGTTTCTAAACACCAATTTTAACGAAAAACTGAAACATTGGGTAACCTAAGAGTACGTGCACAACGAGCGTGGCGAGGCGGGGTGAGGTGTCGCTATTTCAATAATTGAAAAAATAAAATAAATGTACGCTGTACTATGAGAGTGTTCATAACAACGCTGTGCTAATGCGCGATGTGGCGATACACCTCTAGTTATCTCGCTTATATGCTTTTTCTTTGGTATGATTGAAGGATTCTTTACTCGTTCTCATATACTGGAAAAATCCAAATATATGTAAATTTTCATATATGAGACTGATTGAATTCCCCAAATTCTATTCACTTGTTGTTGTGACCCCATATACAAGCAAAACTGCAGAAAGGGCTGGACAAACAGAAAATGATTAATTGTGTGTTCTTAGAATGGAAATTTTGGTAGTTTTCTTTTGAGTTTATATGGAAATCTTTCCTTAATATAATCGAAGGTTTCCATAATATACTATACTATACTATAATATAGATGATGAATTTCGCCAAATTTTAGACGTTTTGTATTTATTGGGTGGCAAGTTGCTCTCACTTCACGGCTTACCAAGAAACTGAACGCCTTTTCGTGAACACGACGCCTCAAGATGTATCTTCACCTCGCCTGCCACAACTTTCTAGCCGCGCCACACCTCGCTTGTGCAGGTACCAACAAAAAATCGTCTTCTCCCCTGATCTTCTTGGGACCTATAACTAAAATTTTGATATTTTGAGGATTAGTAGGCGTTGAGTCTGAGATAACAGGAAAATTACAGCATTTTTTATCATTCTCATAGTTGCTGGAAAAAATGTTTTTTGTGTTAACTTATAAGACAGCTCTTACTAATAAGTTAAGCTCATATAAAATTATTCTTGTGTCCACCTATTTGAATATTGTTCAGTTATCATAGGCAAATTTGCATTAGAATTAAATATACTTACTTAAATTCGATCGATTGACTGTTCGATAATGATCGTACGGAACCCTGATTGCCCGAAACAAGCTCGCTCTTACGACGCTTCCAAACATAAAAAATATTCCCCAAAGGTTTGACAAACATTTGTGAATTTGCAAACATTAGTCAGACATTTGTCAAGTATTTGTGTTTAATGGGTGTAGACTCACATTTTATAATTTGGGATTCTTGAAAAAGTTCCAATTTTATCCAAATGAAATGGAAAATATTAGATGTTTGTTAAAATTTGTACAGTACTTTTATTCAGTTTTCAACAGCTGTGGATAATGTAAGTTCGTTTTGGAATTTTATAATAATAATGTCTTAATAATGAATGAGAAATGGGATAAAACAAATATAATAAAATCAATAGAATTATTATATTCTTGCGAAATTTCGAAAATCGGAAAAATTGTCAGTTTACCACTCAATAAGTCACGAACAGTATACTGTAATCATTTGTCTACAAAATTCTGTTCTACCATCTGGCTATTGAAAATTTTCCTTTAACGTTGCAGCAAACACGATGAAAGATGCTGCAATGGACGTTATTTCACCGGGAGAATACATGATTAAAACTGAACATTTGCAAAATATTTTACACACAAACATCATATCAGATGTTTAATAAATGTTTGACAAACATTTGATATGACAAATAATTATCAACTGCATATAAATTTTTTGTCGAATGTTTGACAAATGTTTTTTTGTCAATGTGTGCCATATATGGATGCACCTTTAACCGAATTATTTAAAAATATAAATGCAATGTCATTTATATGTTTCATTTGTCATTTTATTATTTCAGCAGTATTTTACGCTCTCCACGTTGCTTATCTGCTAACCCAGGAAACGGGGTAGGTCCGAAGGCGGGGATAAAGTAACTTACGCTGATTGGGCGGCACGTAATCTATTATATGTAAAAGGTTATTCCACGAAACCTGAAAAGAAATTGCCAAACAAATACCCACTTTTCGACTATACTGGTATCTTCTTTATTTAAATCATTTTCAGAATAAACTGTGATTCTATAATAAGCGAATAGCCTGGGGGCATCTGTAAAAAAAAAAAAAATCTTCAGAATATATTTAAAACATTTTCGGAACAAATTATGTAATATCAAAGAGAACTCATGGAGGTTCGCAATATGCAAATATTTTAATGTGAGGAAAATATATGTATTAGTTATATTATAACAATAAATACGAAAAATTTTGACGGTGGCGAAAATCAGAAAGAAACCGTACTTTCCTTCTATTTAGTTGCTTCGCTACACCTTTCTACTTACAAAAAGGTACTTCCAGGCACCTTTAGTGGCTTCTTTCCTTCTTTTGTTGGTGTAATAAAGTTACAGTGACACCAGTAGCCAGCGTGGACTGATTATTTTTAAGATAATATTCTCACTTTATGACTGTGTTTTTGAAATTTTTAAGTCTGTACTTTGAAGACTTCAGAACTTTACTTCAAACTCTACGGCCTTACTTTGATGATTGTACTATGTTACGGTATTGCTTGACGTATTCATCGTCACAACATCACAAAACATAATAAATCTAATCTGAATTAATGTAATATAATAAATCTGATTTGTATTAATAATTTTACAGAACGAAACTCGGATCAAATGTGACAACATATCGATACTAAAAATTGTTGAAAGTGAAATATGGAAAATGATGATTAATTAATTTTTCTTTTAATACAAAATGAATGATAAAGAAGAACAAATGTATTATTAAAATTGATGGTGGAGTCTTTATACTGTTCAGTTTACAATGTTATATTTATTTTTAACACTTTAACGCAGTTATTATTATAAGTGGGTTTCAAACTGGGAGCGGCGCGGCGCGACGCGGCACGACGCCCCCTTTTTCATTTGCCGCTGCGCGATTGTTCTTGCAAAATTAAATCTGAAGTCACACCGGGAGCGGCTAGGAGCGGCGCGGCAAAATAGTTAACACGCGGCAATTCTGGAGATAATTGAAAAACACAATTTCGCCGCTGCCGCTGGCGGCAAAATTTCTTTTTCATTCGAAATATGTAGGTCCGCACAATTCGTTAAATGAGGCTTTTGTCATTTAATATTCCTACAATCGATCCTCATTAATATAATTTTTCCCTTGTCGCCAGCTTAAAACTACCATTTTGGACAGTATCTCACCTAATGTTTTGTGTTAAAACGGAACAGTCAATTGAGTGCGTGAAAGAATTCCCTAGTTTGTATGATTCTAGCAACAAATCATATAAAGACAACAATAGAAAGCAAATGGCTTGGAAATTGGTAGCAGAAGAATGCGGGGTGGAAGAAAGTAATTTTTAAGATTGGTACTGTGAGTTTTAGATTGAGAGCAAAAATTTATTTTTATAATGAAAGTGTGGAAAAACTTACGCGACACATATATGAAAAATTTGAAAAATCAAGAACTACAACCTGGGAAGGCACTCAGAAAAAAAGGAAATGGGCTTACATGGAGTTGATAACTTTTTTAAAATGTGATGTAATTTCTCAAAAGTATGTGATCCATTGTTTTTAAAAATATTCTGAAGGAATCGTTCTTTTTTTATAGCACTATCTCAAATGTTCCCAGAGAAGATGATTCATGTGCAGCAGATACCGTTGTTGTGACATCACCCTTCCCCCAATGATACCCCTGCTGAAGAGCATAGTGAAGTGCCACAAAAAAAAATTCAGTATAGCACACTCCAACTGTGCACAAAGTAAAACAGTACTTGGAAAAAAAGATGACGAAAAAAGAAGAAATGGACGCCATTGACATGCTTTTTCAGAGTTATGCCAAAACTTTGAAAACATTTTCAAAGAAAAGGCAGCTTACAATTAAGCGGAAAATAGCGGAAACGGATTGCTGACGCCGAATATGATCAAACCGCTGTAGATGAGCAAGAAATATTTTCACTGTCGGTAATGAATTCCTCTGCCACGAACATATCTTGCAGCCCCCACTAAACCACCCAGGGAGAATCAAGATATCATACGTCTCTCTATAACTGATTGTCCTGCTGTAAATAGTTGATGGGAATGAAATATTTTTACTTTGACATAAGAAATAAACTTTATTGATTTAAATATACATATACAGAAATTATTTTATTATTCCCATGGCAATTTTCGTTGTTCTGAATTCAAATAGGCTACAAACCGATCTCTGACATCAAAAGCATCATTACGACCCCTTTTACTGTTTAGTCCTCTTGAGGAAACTGTTCTGATCGGCACAGGTGAAGATTGTTGGCCTTTTTCGCTCTCAAAAAATTGTGTAGACAACAAGCTGCTTGAACTGCTTTTGTTACGATTTTAGGTTCGACTTGCATTGGTCGTAGGAAAATTTTCCATTTGTTGGTGAGAATTCCAAAAACGTTTTCCACCAATTGTCGATCACGCGAAAGGCTCTTAATAAAATTTTGCAGTCGCTCATCATTTCTCACCTCATTTTTCGGAAATGGCCTCATTAAGTAAGTTTTAAGGCTAAAAGCCTGATCACCAACAATCACATGAGGAAGTGAAGGTCCATCCTTATATAAAGGCTTATCATGGGGAATATTAAATGTTTGATTAGCAAACCTTTGACCAATTGCAGATCGTCCAAATATTCCTCCGTCGTTATCTTTTCCATACTCTCCAATGTCTACTGCTAAAAACTCGTAATTTGGGCCAGCCATTGCTAATAGTACTCTGTACTATAGAAAATTTTTATTTATAGGACCAGAATTTGACCCGCTGTTTTTGGGACACTGAATTGCGATGTGCTTTCCATCTCTCTTGTAATTGACAACCAATCACGACCGAGCATTAAAAATGCACTGAACACAAATCTCGATTCGTTGCTGTTAGGAAGGCGTCAGCATTTCAAAATGGGAAAAATCCGCCACGTCGCGCCGGGTGTGAACAGTCCCTTTTGGCGCGCCTTGCCGCATCGCTCTCGTTATGACCAGGGCTCTACACTATACTGATAAAGTTTTATGTGGACTCTTTTTTACGTAACTCATGTTATTATTATTCGAGTTGTTATTTTTATTCCATATTAGGGGTAATTATTATAAGTTATTCTGAGTTCAGTTTTATTTGTTAAAATTATGATTCTGAGAATTTACTTTTGAGCCTGGAACACCTCCCACTATTCTGTGGGGTTATTTCTTCTCTTTACTATATTTATCCTATAAAGAATGAATGTTCACATTAACTGTTTTATGTTTAGTTTCCTACTGAAGCTTATCTACGTTTCTACTTAATTGTCCTACTGCAGCGGCTAGATGATTCTGGGATCATAACTTCATTCTGTTTTGCTAACTGTATAACTACTGATCCAAATTTTCACGGTAAGTATATTAAGAGGAGTCAGTACCAAGATTAGCAAGTTTCACCCATTTTTCAATGCGAATTTCTGGAAAACTGTTTGTACCAGAATAATGACTTATATCCTAAATTAAATGTAATGAAGAGGTCTAGTAAATAACGTCGAGAAAAATAAAAAAATGTATTGGAATGGAGATATTAGCTCGGAAAATTTTAAAAAATGGTAAAAATTAATTATTTTCAGATCACATTCCTGTTAGTAGGTATTCTCATTTCTTTATATTGTGACTATTTTACAAAGATAATGCCTAAATCAAGCAAATATCGTCGAGTTTTTTCATTTTTAGTAGCGCTTTTTTTAATTGTTTAACTCTAATAGTACCTATTTGTTCTTTCTCTCGATATTTCACAGACAAGAAATTGCAATGTTTCGTTGAAAGTTGTAGAAAGCATTTAACAATTATGTGAAAAATAAAATTTAGGAGAGTTAATTCTCGTTAAAAATTCTCAATTTCTTTGAACTGCAAATTTTCATTTTCGTCTTAAATTGTCGCATGTTAGATATCTGTCTTTTACGTTAGATGTCTCTAATGTGACTTGTGGTCTAGGTCTACGCTAATTTTATATGAATTTTCATACTTTCAGGACACAAACCTACGTATAGTAAGTTTTATTGCCTACAGGCTCGCTGGTATCTAAATTGAAATTTTTGCTGAGTACTGACTCCTCTTAATTCTAACTCTTACGATAACCACTTAAATTAATTCCAGCTTACGGCAAATAGGATATAAAAAAGTATTTCGGACCAAATATAAGATTGACATCTCATAAGCAGAAATAGGCATGTTAAAAATTCAAAGACACAAGAAATTGATATTTATATAAAACAAGAAATGAAATATACCAGTACTAAGACTATGCTACAACAATCAAAATGAAATGATTCGTATTTGGACTCGGTGATGAGATAAAGCCCGTGCAGTTGGGTTAGTCTTTAATGATACATAAAGTTTTACTCTTAGCGTTTGCCGCAATGATCTTTGTTCCAAACGCAGTTCCGTTTAGTACCTTTTTCATGTTGCCTTGACAAAGCCGTGATGATTAGTTTGCAATTGTTGCTGGATTTGCTGGTAGGGGATTTAGATGTCGTTGCTGTATTGTGAGCAGTCTGGGCCCCGACTGTGGTCCAATATTTACTAATTCAGCACTTGCTGTTTGGATATCTTGTCCGAAAATTGGAAACCAGAGCAGAATAAACACTTTTCTAATCCAACACCACCAGCTTTCGAGAGTATAAGAAATTGATTGGAAGATTGAAATATATATACATATTATTTTGAGCGTAGATATAATCTGCGCTTAGATATGCATGAACATTTCTATTTGAAAGGTGATGATTTCCCTTACATAGTTATAACTCAAAAACATTTGAAAGTTCGTAGTGCTGCGAATTTACGTATTATATAAACCAAGAAAATAGTTGCATTACTATAGTTTCGTCAATAAATTTTTGTCTAAGTAAGAACAATATGTATCACAGTGTGGTACATAACTGTGACTCAATAGCCATTACGAATGAAATGTGATCATTTCATCGGAAATTTGTCACAATTTTGCGATGGCAATGGTTTGATAAAATAATCGTAAAATCCGTATCCACTGTTTAACCCCAATTACTTGGGATTTTGTTACATATTCCGGTCCAGAATATTAGTAAGTTGTGTCCGATATTTCTGCTTGCAGATGATGAATATAATTATCAGAAAAATAAGAATATTCAACAAAGCATATTTTCGGGACTACACATATATTTTAATTTAAAATCAATAAATGATATAATATTTTACAAATCATATTTGGACTGAATTTCCTCAAAAGACATATTAGTTGAGGCGTACAAGATTGTACATAACAGCAGAAATACAACAGAACATACATACCTACTCACTCCTTTGGAAAAGGTTTTCGTAAAGACTCAAAAATCGTTATTAAGGAAAAATGATTAAACAGAATCAATGATGGGGTAGACATATTTGTGTACATACATACATATAATTTCGGAATAACTAGAGTATGACAAAGTGATATGGAAAAGTTTGTAACCATCCTATCTTTTTCTTTAATACTACCCAAAAGCTATCCCGTTATTGGAATATTGTATTTGCGCTATGGATAATTTCAGACATGATACTGCTAATATTCATACATACATATTTGGGAGATATATGCTTCGCATTCAAAATAATCAGAAAATGTTCATATATAACTGCCACAATATGATAAGCAAAAGCATGTCATCCCACTAATTCAAATTCCTGTAGAATGTATAATTTTACTGACATTTAGCATACATATTCTGACAGTAGTAGGCACGAAACGGAAGAGTTTTGCCTATATAAACTACAGTTGCACCCAAAAATGTAAATACTTATAAATTATGGGTAGGCAGTGATGGTAGTAAATTGAGTGGATTGCGAAATATTGTTATCGAACTTATCTAAATTTTGTTGAATTGCTTATTTTGGTATTTGATTGAAATTCTTCCCTGATTAAGTGCTTAGCAATTTTGATTAGTTGCAAATATGATGCTTATATGAAATACCTAGGAAAATCGTTGCATGAAAATTCTGATAATAACAGAAAAATCAATTTTTCATTAAACTCCAATTCCCAGCAATGCGGGAGGTTACAGCCGATATTTGACGCAGTTGATAGTAACGTTCCAAATGTTTTCTCATAATTTTTAAAATATGTATCTTTCTTATTAAAACTCAATTTCAGAAAAAATAACTTACTAGTTGGGCAAAAAAAAATTATTATTATTCGTTAGTGGGAAAAAAAGAAAGAAACATTAACTAGTTGGTTTCTTAATCAATTTTGAGAAAAATGGAAATCTTTACAATAAAAGTGCTTTAAAAAGCATAAAGATATATTTGTGTATTTTATACTTGACATTCATTAATGAGAAATTCACAAATTCAAAACTTCATCGGCATAAGAAAGGATTTTAAATTTATGAGGAATGTAAGTAAGAAGAATTAATGGACCTATTTGGCAGCTCTGGAGATCGTTCGAAATAAAAAAAAATTTATTATTCCTTGCTTCAATTTTCCCAATTTTAACTACCAAAAGTCAAAATTTCCAGACAGAAAATACTACCTGGAGCATTCCAAATTAATTTGACGAATGGAAGAAAATCTTAACGAAATAGCCTATCTGTACATGCTTACCTATATAGTCCTAAGTAAATATAAATGTTGTTACATTTACGTTTTAAGATGACGTCCTAAAAATTCAATCGCTAATATTTTCTTGTTAAGTTGGTACTCGCCGTACTGGGTAGCATGGTATTCTCCTGGAAGATTTCTAGAGCTAATCATCTCGATGGAAACAACTTAAAAATCCGAACTCTAACAACAAAAAAATATCTAGGACTAGTCTAAAACCAATTCCCATGTTACCCTTGTTAGAGGCATGTAATTTGATATAGTCACACCTCTGTGCAAGTATGATTGTTAAAGTGGTTTTTTACATCTATTTCTAGAACGATTCGCCGTACAGTAAAACTGATAATTACCGATTTCGGAGAGTTTTATATTCTCAAAAACGTTTCGCTACAATAAAAGCATATATGACTGTTCGTTTTCACAATATATAGGTAAAAATTCCAAGTTTTGTATAGTAACACCAAGAAAAGGTTACCCGATTTGGCCAATTTTTTAATTACTATTTGTATGAAAACGCCGTATACAAAATTTCAGCTCTTTACGTCCACTCTTTTTTAGGCAGTATCCGAATAAATAGCTAGAAACGATATTTTTGTATGGCAACCATACGATAGAGTTATTCGAGTAGTTACGCCCTGATAGCACCACGTCGAAGTTCTTATTTCAGATCTCTCCCCACAGATGGCGCCACTCTCGGAAGGTGGTTTGAATCCATACTAAATATAGGGTGTTATCTTGACTATATTGCTTTATGTCTTGGGGGCACCATGGGCTCTTGAATATGTTGGTTTATGTCTTGGATGCACCATATCATTCATTTTTTAAATATAGATATGCCACCAAACCTGTTACCTCTTCGCGACAGATGGCCTTACATGTACCAAATTAGAAAACAGAGGCGAAATTTTTACCGAATGACTGAAATCATGTTTACAGATGGCGCCATCTATTAGAAAAAATTGGAAAATATGAGGATATTAAGTTATCTTCCATAACAAATGTTTTTTCTTCTTCCCTATCTAACCATGGCTAGGAATGTGGAAAAAATGTAATAAAAGAATTCAAAAGAATTTCATTTTTTTTTAAAAAATTTGCTTTTTATGAGATATATATATATGTATACAGAGAAGTACTTCGTAAGAGATTTTTTTGTTGAATTTTGTATTCCTTCTGCTCTACAAGAAATTATAATTTAAATTAATGCATATGTAATTTGATACATATTTCATTTGACACATTTTTTCAGCAACTTATATGTATTATAGGTACCTTATGTAAATAAATAAATTATTTTCAAATTAGGAATGGTTTATTCTAATTTCAAAATCGCATCAATTTTGCAATGCCTCCTTTCAGCCAACGTGTCAACAGCTACGCTTCGCAGCAGCCACTTGCAGATCATTAAAAATTCTTACATATAGTATGAGATCTAGCAGCGCCACCATCTCAATAGGCATGCAGCCCATCTGTTTGGTGAGAGGGGTTGAGTTTACCTGTGGCAATTCCGTTCCACTGGTAAACAAAACAGATTTCAAAATTATTTTATTTCGATTTTTTTTCTTTTTTATTAGTTTTTATAATCATATAAGCATTAAATAATAAGGGTGAACTACAATAGAAGTAAATAACTTTACGAAATTAAACGAGACTGAGGTTTACTTACGAAAAATTTATATTTGTAGCCTAAATATATATCACATTCCGTAAGAGTTATTTAATGTTTTCAATTTTAAAAATTGGTAAAAGTTAAAAAATTAACAAATGGAAGTTGATTTAAATGAGATTTATGCTTTCTATTAATTCACAGTACCATTTTTATTTAATTTTAATTTTTACATTGCACTTTTAATCATTTAGTAATAATTTAATTGTTTCGACACATTGCGCTCTTACGGAAGGAGCGATTTTTAGCGCACTATACTTACGGAAAATTGGATATTTAAACTTAACGAAAGTTCCCCTCACACGATTTAAAGTTAATTTGTGCACGCCTGTTAAATTAAAGAGCGCGTTCGCTTTACGTAAGTAAATGTACTTACGTATACTTCTATTGTAGTTCAGCCTTTAGTTACCCTTTAGATTTCATCTAGGGTATAAAAAAAATAATGTTCACGTTCATAAGATATTACTTTCTGACCGCGATCCGAACCAAAAATTCTAAGAAATTTCATCAAATGAGACAGATTGCTTGGCGGAAAATATTTCAAACTATTCACGAAAAATCAATGAACCAGTCAACAACAAGATGTGAAAAGGCAGATCGCAGAAATTCTATCAAAAATCTGACCGAAAAATTTCTTGGAATCCCGCAGTGCCTAGATAAGTGTTTTGTCTGTTCTGCAACTTTCTGGTGTGGAAGCGAAGTATGCAATTCTTTTCACTTAAATCACGTATCATACACATTTGCCAAATCCTTCAAATCATCTTGATACTAATCAAGATATGCCTTTAAATTTCTTTATTACAGATTTTTTCCACATTTCTACACATCATTAGATAAAGAAAGACGGAAAAAACAAAATTAGATTAGATTCTTTGCGTAATATGGCGCTATTTATTATAAAAGACAACTTATTATCCTCACATTCGCCTAGCTTTGCTAACAGATGGTGGACCGTTTTATGAGCAGATGATAAAGTACTACAGTGGCACCTCAGTGAGAAGAGGTAACAACATATTGTGCACGGCGGTGGCATATCTATATGTAGAAAATCAATAACGATATAGTCTTGACTGGTTTATGTCTTGGATGTGTCATTTGGTCTTGACTGCAATATTTACATATATTCAAAATCTCTACATCAACTTAAGTATGAATACTTGAAACGAATGATTACTCCCATATCAGGATGGGGGTATTATACATACTCAAACAACTGCGAAGTTCCACCACCAGAGGAAGCCAAATCATATTCGATGTTTATTTTCGATGATGTAGCATGTGATAAGCAAAATAATGTGAGATCCTATTTTTGCATGGGCCGTCACAAAGTTATAGACAGTTTATATCTCTGTCAAACATATACGCATACCAAAGCACTTAATACGTGACAATGTTAATTTAATCATCTTATTCAAGCAAGATGATTTGAATTTGAAAGAGACATGAAGTTCGATAAATTTCGAAGAGCCTGTCCTACATGTTAGAAGGACGAATATGGTTTCCTGCTGATTGACAAGCACAGCTCATTAAACAACGGACAGTATCGTAAAGGACTTGACACCTATATTGCACTATAAAAGGATGAAACGTGCGAAATCAACATTAGTCGAAGTTGTAACTCAGCCGAAAGAACACCGAATCCTATGTACCTGCTGAGTAGATTGAGGCTGTACACCTGTTATTAGAGCTGTATGAAAAGCTGTTAAACTGTTATCAGAACTGCTGAAAAGCTATTATCGGAGCTATTTAAAAGCTGTGAAGCTGTTATCGGACCTGTTTCAAAAGCTGTTATTCAGTTAATATCGAAGATGACTGAAGGTCTATGAAAAGAAATTATCAAGACAAGGAATGTAGTGCAAAGCCAATTTAAAGCTCTATAAACGTGAATAATTGAAGCAGAAGCTCAACTTGAGAAACTTTTAAGCCAATCACTAAACTCTTAAAACAGTTTGTTACAAGAGTTAAAAACGAGCCACCAGTAAAGTTGGAGCCAAAAGACGAAAAAGTACCATACTTCTATCCAATCTAGAGATTGACGTTGAAAAGTTTATATAAAAATTAATAAATTCATTATGATTACGAGGCTCGTTCCAAGTATGAGAAAAACATCCAGTACTCAATGAACGATTTATGATACGCTCGAAAATTGGAGTTCCGTGTAACTCTGGTAGGCTTGTTCGCAGATTGTTTGTAATTGTTGTCATAGGTAATAATTATTTTCAAGTCGTTTTCATAAGTATTACTAAGCCCATCTACATTAAAATCTCTCGCTGTTACAAAATCAGTGGCAACATGCCATATACTGTCGAACCATTCCTGAAAGTAGTCTCCGAATTCTCTTGCAGATGCAATTGGCCAGTTATATACAGCAGCCAGTATAAGTGAGTAGTTTTCAATATACACATTAACATCCAACAGCCAATACTCCTTTCTAATATAAATTTTTGCAATACGTCAAATTAAAAATAGTTTTATACCATAGATGCAATCTAAAGGGCACACTAAGTTTGTTATTCCGTTCGTGACACCTAGAAATAATGATGGTAGAGTAAAATGGATTGGACACCCATGCATAAAATTAAAAGTTATTTTGATTTTTCCATGTCCGTCTGTCCGTCCGCCTGTTCGTTCTGACGATAATTCAAGAACGCGTGTACTTCGAGAGCTGAACTTTATACATAGCCTTTAAAAAAAGGGTTCGCAATACAAAAATTTAATTTTTCACTACATATTTGGGCACTGCTTGCGAATACGTTAAAGTAGAGCGATTAAATTTTGTACATAATATTTTCATAAAAGTAGTACATATAATTTCAAAAATGGACTGAATCGGGGAACCCCTTCTTGGTGTTGCCATATAACATCTTAGGATTTTTATGTATCTTGTGAAAACGATCAGTCCTATATATATAATATGAAATCCTAGAAAATTGGTTACAACTATTTGTGCTGTTCAGCTAACCGTTCTAGAGATGGGCGCGCAGATGGGCGACCATACGAAATTACAAACGATCATTCATCTAGGAAGGGTATCATAAGAATTGGTCTCAGACCAATTTTAGCTTTTTAACTTGTTTAATATAAGTATAATCATACACCGCCTGTATACCTAAAAGAGCTGTTACAACGAATTATATTATAGTTTATTAACTGCACTCCATTGTGATCTATATTTTCAGTTAAATAAGTTTTGTTCAGTATTATTACATCAAACTCGATAGTATTAGTCATTGTTTTGAGTATACTGAAATTGCATTTATTCAAACATATGCACGGTACATGCCTTAATTGCTAGTATGGTAGTATTATAAAAATTTTGATTTTTTATACCATGGTAACACATTTCCATTCAGTCACATTTCCCCCATCAATATTTTTTCTCTTTACAGTAACTTCCAGCCATGTAACAAATATAATAAGTATGGCCAGAGAAAGTGGTTGCCCATGGTTTTCTGCAGCTATCCAGTCATTTGTTGCTGAGCGGGATATTTTATATCGCAGATACCTTAGATTAAAGACCAATGAAAGCCGTACGCATTACAAATTGATTAGAAATCTGATCAACTCTAGGGTTCGCGCATCAAAGCGACGATACATTGACTCCCAAGTTTTAGATGTGCTGATGCCAGGGAGATTGCTGTGGCAATTGGTGCTGTCAAATCTGATGGTGTGTGGCCTAATGGTATTCCACCTAGATTTATCAGGATTCTTCTGCCTTGGATAATACAACCGATGCTACATACTTTTAACACCTGCCTTACCATGTCGATGTTTCCTTCCGCTTGGAAAATCGCTAGAGTTGTGCTGGTGGCTAAGATTGGTGCAGCTGAGGGTCCCGTTGATTTTCGACCGATTAGCCTTTGGGATTTCTTGCTAATACTCTGGAAATATTGATGGTACAGCAAATAAATGATCATTTGGAATTCTTCAACTTACTAAGTCCTTTTCAGTCCGGTTTTCGTAAGTCTCGTAGCTGCGAGACAGCCCCTCTTAATGTTACGAAGCATTTGACATTGTCAATCATTCCAATCTGCTTGATAAGTTGACCACAAACTTCCTTTTTCATCCCTCTGCTGTGTCCTTAATCCGCAGCTTCTTCTCCAAAAGATTGCAACGGGTTAAGGTGAAGGATTGTGCGTCCGGTGTTTTGCCTCTAAATTGTGGTGTCCCTCAAGGCTCTATTCTCGGCCCTTTGCTCTTCAGCCTGCATATAAATGACCTTCCCAATGTTGTTGTAGACTATAAAATTCAATTGTATGCCGATGATGTGCAAATGTATCTCAGTCGACCAATAATACTGGTGGAGGATTGCATTGATAGGCTAAATTCCGACTTGCGCAGTATTTCACACTGGGCTGATAACAATCTTTTATTGCTTAATGCTGGAGAGTCACACTGCATTGCCTTCTATCGCAGAGCAGTTGAGGTATCTGATCTTCCACCTGTTTCTTTTTTTAAATAACACAGTTCTACCATTTTTGAGTCGTGTAAAGAATCTTGGAATCTTCATCAATTCCAGAATGCAATGCTGTGATTATGTCAGTAATATGACTGGTAGCATTTATGGTGGAATTCGTCGGCTGTGGTTGTCTTCGGGAACCTTGTCTATGAACACACGTTCGATGCTAATCAAATCTTTGATTCTCTCGTACTTTTCCTATGGCAGTCTCCTTTTCCTTCACTTGTGTTCATCTTGTTCCATAAAGCTAAATCTAAATGTGTCGTTCAACAACTGCACAAGATTCGTTTTCTGCTTAAGGAGATTCGATCATATTTCGCAACATCGTAATCATCTACTTGGTTGCTCCTACTCTAAAGGGCCAAGCTATTTGTTTAATAGTTTGACATTTTTAAACTCCTCAAGGCGTTTCGACTTGCTGATACCAAATTTTTAATATTCAGAAATGGAAAAGTTTTACATTGTTCGTGCTGTTCGGGCTTCGAATAATTCATCATCCAAAATTCAGCGTACGAGCTCGACTCGAGGGTTTATGGAGCGAATCTCGCGCTGCAGAACCGTCGTGGGATAGACTGTTGGGTGGGTTTTAGGTGGCCGTGGCTCTGTATTTTCTATTTATTAGTTGTTATATATTTGTATTCGCAATCTGATGTTTTGAGTAATATTTTAGTATTTTATTTTACGTTTTTAGTAGCATATTTTTTCGAATTTATATTTAAATTTTTGAACTTCCAATTTATTTAAACTTTATTTTTTATACTTTAATTTCATTTCTCGTACTGTAGGTATATTAATATTTACTTGTTTTTATTTATTCTTTTTGCCGCAAAACGAAATTTGTAATCGTATAGTACTTTAGAACGAATAAACTTATTCTCATTCTTATGGCCGATCCGAGAGGAATTTTGTGTGTTGCTATGTCATGAGGTGACTAATGTCATTTTCAGCGAATTTGTTTTGAGTTTTTCGTATTTTATTGACTGAAATACGTTTTGCGTATATTAAAATATTTAACAAAACATTAGTTTCTTCGTTTAAATGACTTCGGTGACTTCGGGAAAAGTAATTATTGTGCTAGTGGGAAAGCAAAGAAATTTTCAAATAGAAATCAATTGACAGACAACTCGACCATGTTAATCTTTGTATCATGCTTAAAGTTGTCTATTATTCCACAACTCCTTTGTTCCAGTTTCTAATCAGCGCTGCCGTTTTGTAGCGGTTTGTATTCGCCAGTGTAAAAAGCTTGCTTAGCTATTGAAAAATGGAAACATTTCTCCTTCAGAAAAAAAAAAAACAAGTGTATTTCGGTTCGTCACATACATGCTCAATTTCCTTAAATACTACATGTAATTCTATCTTTGAAAATTTGGAATTATTATTATTTTTGTTTTCTTTTTCAAATGTCGGCTACTTTGATGGGTAATCTCTTTATATTGAACATATGTTCAAGAAATTTCTCTTATAGTATACGGTCGCCGGTTTGTACTATTTTTACTACTATTAGGTACCACGTACTACTCCTTTATGATTTGTCTGCCCGTAAGCAATTTCATTTAGAATTACTAGTTTTTAGACCATTATTTTAAATTATTTAATAGAACTACGCACTATATGAATTTTCTTATGGAATTTGCAATTCCACTCACAATTGTACTACATTATCTAGCTGGATGATTACACCAGTGTGATTTGATTTAAAGCCAGTTAGTTACAAGAAATACATTTAAGTTCATATTGAAAAAAATTGATTCCGTGTGAAGCAGACAATAATTTATTTGACTATAGGCGTTTACGGAATTTTAACTTGAAATAGATTTGAAAAAGAGTCAAAAATGGAAAGGTAAAAACACAAACCCACAAATAAAATTTGAATGCTTAGGATAAGTTTTTCGAGATTTTTAGTAAAAGTCCGTGATGTAAATCATAACTTGGACCCAACACCAATACCGAATTTAGGACCAGAAGGGAATGTTGAAGAAATGAAAAAGAGGAATATAAGAAAAAAATTCAAAGAATTAAAATTATTCAGCTAAGGATTATAATGGTTACTCTTTTCATTAATAAGTCCACTAATATAATTAATAAATTGCGAAAGATTTTAAATTAGGAAAAACCAAGGCGACTGAGATTACGCACACCCTTTTTAGTACAGGAAGCGAATGATAATTTAGTCCAAATTCTATGTAAGCAAAAGTTTTCGCTAATAATTGATGAGACTGCAGATGTTATTAGTGCAAAATGTTTAAATTTGGTAGTCAGATATTTTGATTTCATAAGCTCCAAAGATTTTTTTTATTTAATTGGAGAACTGCAATGCCCACTCCATTATAATTTTATTTAAAAATTACTTGAAGATGTGCCTCTTAAAAATATGATTGAATTTTCAAACAATATTGCCCATGTCATGGTTTGGAAGAAAAGTGGTGCCAAGACATTATTTTTGGAAAAAAATATTCATTTATACACGTTTATTCAAATCTTGCCTAGCAGAGACGTCTCCAGCCTTATTTGAAGGAATCCAAAATTTAATTCGTAAACGTGAAATTGAAGAAGTAGTTGCTGAATGCAGAAACTTAAAAAATCAATCGATGATTCCAAAAAATGGTAACCTTTTTGAGCCTCAGTATAGAATGAAAAGTGTATTAAATAAAGAAATATTTCCGGAGCTATCCGAATTCATCAACTCTCTACTGAGGCTTTCGTATAGCATGATGCGCAAGCGGAAGTTTCTTATCAAAAATAAACCCGAAGTTCTTGGAATCTTGCAACAGTTAATAGCATAATTGCAGTCAAAAAATTACTCAGGAAAAATAATGCAGATAATTGGGTGCCATCACACAAAATAAAGGGACAGCAATAGCAACGCAAAGTTGGTCTTCAGTTGGATTCCAGATGGAACGGTCATACAGGAAGACCACGAACTAATTAAAGAGGAACTGTTTTTACAGAAATCCCATCAATCGGAAGGACATAGACCGAAATAAAAGCTGTCACCCAAGACACGATCCAATTTCTCTAGATCGGAACGTTTATGAAGATGACGGTGTATACGTAGACTAACAATACAGGAAGAAAAACAAAACGAATTTGGCCTTAACTGCTTTGTTTTTGGTGGGCAGATCTATTCAACAGCAAAGAAAACTGGTTTGAATTATAACGTCATTCTTGCTTTCAAAAAAGAGCTTTTGCGAATAGCATACAAAATGGATAGTAAATTTGGTCTTATTACTACTATGACAGTGCATTATTCTAAAATTTCCGGTCATAGTCGAAAGACTTCTTGAAGTTACTTGAAATATTATCCAGGCAAGAGTAAAGTCAAAAGCATCAATAAGTACATTCCTGTTCGACTAGCTACACATATCCCGCTTAATTGAAAATGATCATCGTATGAAGGCAGATCCACTACAAGGAAGATAACTTTACTCAATGCTTTCATTAGTTGGGCAATAAAGAAGTCTTTCTTATTTCAAGACCTAGTTACATATCGTATCATAAATATAACAGCAACGTTCATTGAACTGGAAGAATTGCATATCGTACGACGTGAAAGTATGTTAAGTACTTGCCTGCCACTACATAATTTCTCTATTGTATACAGAAGCGAATTCCGGGGACTTCGGTGTGTCGACTTTGCAGAGATTAAAAGCACTCAAGAGTTATTACCATAAAATAATATGGAAAAGTTTTTGAGGCTCTTCAAAGTTTCTAGCTTTTGAACTTTCACAATATTTGCAACAAACTTTTTTGTTAAAAATATTTAGGTAACATAGAAATGCTTATATTTGTGATTTTCGTGGTAAATTTTCCCGTCACAAAAATTTACTAGTATGTTCACAGTTTGAAGTCAAAACAAAGTTTGGACTTCTTTTAGTTATTGTATGGCAGTTATTGGATAAGCATTGCATTGTACTAAGGTATACATTTTAAGTGACCATTAGACTCATCAGTTGTTTATATGTACCAACGACTAAAAGCAATGAAGTGCGAACTTAGAAAATATTTTGCATGCACAAAGTTTGCTCCCCTAAAGACCTTTGAAATAAGCAATAGATCGTGACTCTTAGTTAATACGTTCAATTTATTTGTATTATTTATTGTTATTGAATCATTGTATACTGATTTGTGGTTCTACAATGTATCCTTATCATTGCTGTCGTTTGGAAAATTTCAACAATAGTACCTATCGCTTGCTGCCAAAGAAGAAGTCGCAAGGTGTTAAGTCACAAGATCTCGGTGGCCAATTGTGATCACCTCTTCGAGGTCCGGAAACTTTTCCCGTAAAAGATAATGGTTTCGTTGCTTGTGTGGCACGTAGCGCCGTCTTGTTGAAAGTAAACGTTGTCCAGATCAATGCCATCTAATTCCGGCCATAAAAATCATTAATCATCTGTCGATAGCGCAATCCATTCACCGTAACTGTTGCTCCAGCCTCATTTTCGAAAAAGTAAGGTCCAATGACCCCGCGGGACCATAAACCGCACCAAACAGTCACACGTTGAGGATAGAGAGGCTTTTCAACAATAACTCTTGGGTTTTCCGAGCCCCAGATGCGTCAATTTTGCTTGTTGACGAAGCCATCGAGGTGGAAATGGGCCTCACCACTAAAGATGAGTTTTCGATGGAATTCCGGATCATTTTCATGCATTTCAAGGACCCAATCAGCAAAGACTCGACGTTGTTGATGATCGGTCGGCTTGAGTTCTTGTGTTAACTGAACTTTATAAGCCTTAACACTCAAATCTTTATGCAAAATACGGTGTAATGACGTTTGTGGAATGCCTAATTCCAAAGAACGACGAGGAATGGGTTTTCTTCAACACTTTCGGCTACAGCAGCAATATTCTCGGCAGATCTTGAGCGACGTGCACGGGTTTTATTCTTCACATCACTAACTTGTCCCGATAGCTCGAATTTTTCTACCAATTTTTGTATTGCGGTCCGACAAGGTGCTTCACGACGACCCAAAAATGTTCGAGTTTTACGAACTGTCTCTGCCACATTTTCACCATATTTATAGTGAATTTTAATAATTTCAGTGCGTTGTTGAATCGTGTATCGTGCAATTTTTATTAATGACGTAGTTTCTACATGTCAAATGTCAAAAAATGACAGCTCCAAAGGTGACATCTACCGAAAAAGCGGGCTAATTAAATTAACACCTCTTATTGGAAAACCCTATATATAACATTTCACCCGATGCGGTTTGCACACCATTTTTAATTTGCCAAGATGATCTCTTATGTGAAAAAAAATGCACATGCTCTCGGTTTTCCTCCTTAACGCCGATCGGTAACGGTTCGACTGGGTTTTTTGATGAAGTTAACAAAAAATAATCTTGTGCGACTTTATTACGCGATTCATAAAAGCTTTGTGAAAGCTTTAAACCATCAGCTCCTCTCATTGTACTCCATTTTAGTTTCTATTGTAGCATCTTTGGCATTGTTTAAAAATATCTGAATAATTTAAATTAACTTATCATGAAGATGATATTGTAATCTCGATAGCGGAAAAAAAGGTGCAAAACCACAATTGATTTTTAATATGATGTACTGAGGAACTTCTCTGTCAGTTTACTGATTTAAAGCCAAAATTAAAAATTTTATTAAGAAATTTTGAAAGTATACATAGTGTGGTTTCGATCAGCAATAAAGGGTGATCTCATCAGGATAGCATTGAAACTCTGTTACTGCCTGCTGTCTACAGTACAGTGAACTCAGACAGCCAAGCGGGTAGTACTAGACATAGATTGATTTAAAAATCTAAATATGAGTAGTTTTAACGAAAATGGGTTTCATTAACTATTAAATGATTTTTGGACATCCCATGCTAATTAATTTGAATTCATTAAATTTCGTCGTATAGTCGTGTGGTCCATTTTTCCAATATGCGAATTCGCTGCTCCGATCTGTACTGCTGGCATGGTGAGGGTTTCACCAAGTCTTGTAGAATTAATTGTGTGCCTGTTATTTGTTTTTTTGGCTAAAATAAAATCAGTTCCTTTGCTACCCTTGCTAGTCAGTGGAAAAAATAAAAGCCAGTTTTAGGTAAATAAATAAATTTAACCTGAAATACTCGAACAACTGAGTTCCGGCAGCCAATAAATTTTTCTAAATTGGGAAACATTTATTCACCTAGAACATTTTTACATTGAAAATTAAGTTCCAGTATTCTTCAAATAACAGTGGCATTAGTAAAACTCCTTGTATTTGGACAAGACGACATCGATATCAACGATCAATAAGGTTCGGAAAAGTGTGACCAACGATATTAAGCTTGTAGTTAAACAATTTGAATCGATTTCTGCAACTGTACTTCGTCATCAAAGTTTATACGATGTAATATTCCTTTCATTAGATAACATAGCAAACCCAGCATTATTTTCTTATATCATGTATATCTTTTTCTTGTAGTAGTTTTTTATGAATTAAGTTCTCCACTTCCATGAAAAATGTTCAACTGATTTGGATATGAGAGCGTTCTTAAAGCAAACTAATCTGTTATATAAATTAAAGTTTTACATTAAATTCTAGAAATCTAAGTTCTTCGAGAAGGCGTTTACATAGAGTTTATATCGACGTACCTGATATGAAGTAATAAATTGTGAATATAAATTGGTTAAAATAAAATTTCAAAGTCATTTTACTCCCTAAAAATGATTGAGTGATATTTTTGTATAAACAATTTTAGTTATTTATTACCTCAGGTTTGACAGTTTAATTAACATTATTCAATTTTCTTTAAATAACTTTTACAAAATAGTAAAGTACGATAATAAATAAATAAATAAATATGTATAATATAATTAATGTAATGAATTAACTAAACAATACAAGAAACAGGTAGTTGTGGGTTGTTTTTACAATTTCATGATTTCAATTCTGATTCCAATTCCAGCAACGCAAACAAAAGAATAACTTTTATGATGCTAAAGAAACAATGCAGAACTGTTCCTCTAAAAATATGCAAATCAAATTAATGGAAACATGTTTTACAAACTTCTGACGGCGAGTTCAGCGCTTAGACGTATAGCCACACAATCTTTTTGTTTAATTCCCTTAAAAGTTTGCGACATACATACATTTCAGCACGTATCATAGTGTAAATTTGTATAATATAATATCGTACTGTATACATACGGATCATACACTCCCATCTCGCCCTTCATCACATTTTCTTACGTACACCAGCGTTTATTATTCTTGATGGGAGGTTCATAGTGGAATGCTAAGCTAGTAAAGATAAATGACAGGAATTAAGTTTAAACATTGTAAAGCTTTACGGATAACATTAATCTTGGCTGGCAGTCTACAAAAATGCCACTATTTCCTACTAGAATTTGTGTATAAGCAATTTAAAAAGAAGTTTTTGTTGGTTTACTTTGGAACCAAAATGATTAAAGAGTAGAAAATTGGAAATGCCCTCCTTATACATGTGTACTTGATAAACATAAAGCATGTAAGTATGTATTCAAAAATCGATAATTCTTGAATTTTAAGACGAATCTAAGTGGCTGGTATGCAGTATTTTCAAGTTCGGAGCTTAGTTAAATATAAAAATGATCTGCTCAAAAATCCTAAAGTATTAATTTAACAAATAAATATGGACAATGAAAATGAGAGAAACATAGAAAGAATTATTGGAGAAAATAAAAAGGCTGATAATATAACATTCATGGACATTCATGGCTCCCACACTTATGATTTTGCCAGCACTAACGATGAGCCGAGATTCTGCGAGCATACCTTTAGCACTTTAAAAGTAAAGGTTAGAATGATGGAAGCCGAAAAAAGATCTTTTATCTGCTTTCTGGTAATTAATGACATTTCCATATAAAAATGTCTCGAGATAGTATACAATAAAATAAGGGGTATATGGAGTTCGGACTTTCTTGTACTGGAATTCATGATCATCAAGATGAAGTCACTGAAGTATGCATGTTTATGATAGTGTCAGTTAATACTCACTGAAAGTTGCCAATAACTTACTTTCTATTCACCAGTTATCTGCCGAGCAACGAACAAATTTAGTGTTGGATGCAATAAAAAGGCTACAAATGTTAGGCGTTGAGGCAGGGGTGGATCCAGCTGAAAAAAGGTGCACTAGATTTTCTGAGTTTTTTCCTTACAAAATGATTCACATTTTTTCTACTGCACCTTTTGTAAAAAAACGTAATAATTTGTGGATGCGTTCAATATGATACATTTAGGAACGCAGGCCCTAGCTAGCCCCGTATCCTTCGGTCATGTTTGTTAAAGCCTAGAAAGCAGGAAGTTCGGATACCTGTACATGAGCATCGCTTTGCTCGGGGTGTTTGAAGCAGGACAGAGCCTATTCATGTTGATGCGATGGAAGGTTTGTTTTAATTGAAAACAGCTGCCAAAGGGTATTTGATAAGCCTTCCATGTAAAGACGGCTCCTTAGAATATTATCGGCGCGAAACAATTATAACTCGTAATTGGAGAACTTCAGCGAAACTACACAACAGCGAACAAGTAATTGTGCATTGCTGTAGTGAGTGTTATTACATTTAAAGCAAGAGATTAATTTTTAAATATTTTTTTTTATTATTTCGTAAAATGTAATAGTTTTTATAGAATACTAAGCCCAAACGATAAATAAAAACAAAATAAACCTGCAGAGTCGGAAAGTCTCAGTGAGTATCCTAGAGAATTTTATTGGTCGGTCGGTCTGTTTTTCTTCAAGGGATGTTGATGAATGCACATTTTAATTTAGTCAATTCTAAGCCTTGGGCATGCATGAATACATTCAGTATTTGTACAGCAGATCATAACAACAGCAAAATCACTCTTGGTTTAACGAAAAGTACAACGAAGCAATAAAAGCAAAATAGTCTGATTTTCGCACCTATCAATTGCATCCATGTCCACAACTGAAACACTATCCAAAGTTTTTTTTTACCATAATGTTACAAACTTGGCAAAACGCAAAGGCAGCAAAGGTTTCTGGTTCCTGGTTAAAACCATCAGGAGCAACTTCAGCAGTTCCTCTATTCCTTCACTAGCATACAAAGAAGTTATTGTTAACTCCCTGAATAAAAACTAATATTCTGACTATTATATTCACTTCAAATTATCCTTCTCCACCCACTTCAAATCTCCTTTGTAGATGTGTGCAAGAGCCAATACACATCCGTACGAGAGATGGTCAAGGTCCTTGAGGAGATCGACGTCTCCATAGCTGAAGGTCCTGATAGTTTAAAACCCCCGTTAAATAAAACTCTTCGCTAAAGATCTGCTCTACTTGTCTTATTCGATAGGAAAATTTCCAATGGCTTGGAAACTAACTCATGTTCAGCCTATTACCAACAAAGGAAAGGGTAGCGATCCCTCAAATTATCTACCAATTGCAATTACCTCGATTCTTTCAAAAGTTTTTGAATCTATCATTAACTTCAAATTAACTTTGACTTTTCTTGTGGGACGTTGAAGCCGTACTTTCCACAATTTCGGTGAATCCATAATAGTTGCCGTAGATATTTCAAAGGCCTTTGATAGTGTCTGATATTCAGCCCTTTAGCCAAGTGTAAAGCACTTGGCCTAAAGTATTTTATCTGATCGCTTAATAGAGATTCCATTAGATGGCGTTACACCTACATCTCAGACAATAAATGCTGGTGTGCCTCAGGGCTATGTTATCTCTCTATCTCTCTTCTCAATTTTCATTATTGATCTGCTTTGCCTTACATTCAATCCTATCCATTATTCTGCCGATGGCAATACCCTTGATTTCACTCACCCATTAATTCATATTTTTGCTCACCGATGCCACCACCTCCCGGGAATTTGTTGGACCATTTCCAACATGATATATAGGCATGATTGTTGGTTTGTCTCCTATTTCAAAATTAAATGAAAAGAAGCAAAGTGGTAGAGTCCCCCAATAGAAAAAAAAATCGCCTGAGTGCAGTGCTCCCAAACCGTTTAGATTTGGTATAAGGTGACTTTAAAAAATCATATCTCAAATACAACGCCGGACTCTAACGGAATTTTTTGGACATGGAAAGATAAGGCCTCCACCTGCAATATAAAAATTCAGAACAAAAGATCCTTAACAGAGAAAAAAAAAATATTCCCTTCAGTGCAATGCTTCCATACAAGTTAATTCGTTTATAAAGTGCACTTAGAAATTCATATCTGAAAAACGAAGTCGAACGACATCGCAATTTTTTGCACGCAGATAGGTGCTAGAAATCCTCTCTAGTGAATAATAATATTTTTCGAAAATAATACTATTATTAAAAAAACAAACTTTCGTTTGCTGTTGTTATATTTTTTTTACAAAAACATAAAGCTTTAAGCTTCATTTGGAATTTGAATCAGAAAAACCGGTCGGTCCGTTCTCGAGATAAGATATGAAAATAACGTTTCAAGGTAAAATCACACAATTTATACCTCACCGAGTCAGGAGGTGGGGGTGTGGGGGGGGGGGGGGGGTTAGCAAAAACAAAAAATATGGGTGAGCTATTTTGGTATTCCCAACAAACTGTGAAAGTTTGGCTTATATATGTAAAAGTACGTAAATAGCAAAAAGGTGATCTTGGTTAGCAAATGGGTGAATTTCGTTTGCAAAATGTTGAATTTCATTTGCAAAAGATTGAACTTCATTTGCAAACGGGTGAATTTAATTCGAACAACATGTAATCCTACAGCCAGACGATTTATTGCTGCATTTAAAAGCTTATTAGCTTATACACAAATAAAACGTACTAATGGTAACGTTGGAGAACAGAATGCAGCAACAGCAGACGAAACGGGACAATTTGCGTAGCTCAAATCGTATGTAACAACGAACCCGGTGACCACGCTCAATGTAACTTGATGCGAAGCTTTCGAGGTGAGTACTTGATTTACCACTCCATAATTAATTTATTTATCACGCGGCTAATCCGGAAAACTTACTTACAAATGTTAATAAGCAACCGCAAAAGCCGTAAAAATTATATTTCAAAAGTATCTTGAATATCGTACAAGTAAAGAAAAATGGTATGGATACGCTACTTGATGCTGTAGACAACTTGAATCCAGAAGTAAAAGTGAATTATGATGAGCTTGACTTACAGCTGCATTCCATGCCCGCTTTATTAAAATTTCAAATCAATGCTGTAGATTGTATTAGCGGTTAGGTTGTAAAGATGGTGTCGAAAGTAATCAAGTGCAGTGTTGGATTATACGCTGAAAAAGCTGGCGCTGCATCTCGTGTTAACAGTTTTATTTTAAAAAGAACTTGGGGAGAACGTATCTTGCCATCTTCTGACGTTCGGTATTTGTGTGGAAACGGAAAAAATAATTCGCACAAGGAAGCAGTCGTAACATTTTAACTTAAATATTCGTACACAGGATTTAACGGAAAAACAAGAGTCGTGATGCTGTAAAAAAATTGATCGTTAATAATTCATTCCCAACTTAAAATGAACATCCTCAACAGTAGGATTAGACAACAGCCATATATATAAATTAGTTAAAAGCATTATTTACCTAAACTACAGTACAATTACCTTTTAAGATCGAATTTATCCATTTATATAATGTTTAATCATATTTAAGATCCATAATTGATTTTATTTAACCAATATCTATAAAGGCCACTCATACGGCTGAAACCCAAAGAACAATTACACTAATCTTCTTTTTGCGTTAGAAACAGCAGGCCGAAGTGCACCAGTATATATTACTCATATAACGTCGAGGCATCAATGATTTTATATTGGAGCAAGGCATTGCTAGCTCAGTCTTGGTTTACGTCATCAAGTCGAGGCATCGTCGATTTTATCTTCGGCGAGGCGTTGCAGATTTTTGTTCTACCTACCCAGTCCTTGTATGTTATTAGTTTGTCTGTGGTACTGATTTATGTGAAAATAAAAAATAAATAAAAATTATATACTTTTTTACTGCAAAAGATCTCCACTTTTATCCTAAAAATTATTTAGCATTATTTCCACAGCACCCTGTATACAGGGACATGAAAATGATTTGGTATATGAGTTTTCCCCCTCTCGCTTTCCCGGCGTACTTTCCTCTGCTGGTTATAGGTTTTTCTATTTCTTCAATAAGACATTCATAGATTGCCCAGAATGTCCACGGGTTGGATGGTATTGGTAGTGAGAGACACTGAACACCAGCTCTTCACAACAGAAATAAGTTAATTTCCTATTCCGCCTCATAACCTTTCATGGCTTGTGCAAGCAGGCAAAATATATATTAAAAGAGAATCTACCACTACTCTCGCCATCCTTAGCCTAATCCGCGTCCATCATTAGCACTATTTTATTAAAACTTGGTATTGCTTTTAAAATATCCATTATATTCTATGCTAATAAATTGTACTTTCACTATACGTTTTTTTTATGCAGAAAATAGCATACTGAATTGTTTAGCAACTTTAAATGTCCTACAAGGAGATGGAAAAGATTTGTGATTCAAAATCTTCAAGTAATAGAACAATAATATTAGTAGTTCACGTGTATGTGTCCCTTGTACCATATTCAGAATATGAAGGAAGTATTGAAATTGCTGGTGACCAAATTTTATACGACTGTATTCGAATCGAAAGCGATTCGTTTCAGCGGAGTTTGACTTCGATCTCGACGTCACTCTCGATTCGATTTCGATCCGGTCATGACTAAAAGGAACATTCTATATCGAATCGTAATAACGATTTGATTACGATTCAATAACGATTTGTAAAAACTATTCGATAACTATTCGTAATAACGATTCGAGACTGCTTCGTAGTTTCAAATTAAAATTGAAAATATTGTAACTGACGCATAATGTGATTTATTATAGATTAATAAAAAAAAATCTTTAAACAAAACTTCAATATAGCATTTTCAGAACACAATTAAAAGAAAAAAAAAACGGAAAAGAATTTACCCTTCGGTTTATAGTTTGCTTTTTTTGTCAGCCTGTGCTCCTATAATGAAAATGGACGCATGGCAGTTTTCCCGAAGAACTCTTAAAGACGGCCAGGCAATTTTTCGTGAAATGCTCTATAAAAAATTAACACTTATAAATGCAATCTTTTAGTGAATTCTTTACAATTACTTTTCACAGCTGTAACAATCCTGAGCTCCCTCGCTGACTGTTTGTCCCTTTTGCCAAACCAATAGAACTCTTGAGCAATGTTACCCGTCAATATAATTTTGAGAGTATCCTTAATAATTTTTTTTGGATCAAAAGATTTTGCACAAAGGATTGCTGCTGAAAGTAAATGAATAGTTTGTACCAATTCTTCAAATTTATGACTATATTCTTTCAATATCCTTTCAAATTCAAGAAAATCTTGTTTAGTTGGAAAAAGAAATACAACACTATCATCTAACTGACTGCTAGGACCATTAAGAGAGCGCACCTCCTTTCGCAGCTGGACTAAACTATACGTCAAGTCAGTAAACATTTGTTTCATTTCCTCTCTGAAGGCTTTAAGTTGGATATTGTGGAAAGCAATTACAATTATTGAGTGGAACTAGGGGACTTGCAGGGGCAGTAATATTTGCAAAAAATAACGGAGATCCTCCTTGTGCAAATGTATCTATTCCTGTAATAATTTGTTTAAAAATAGAATAAAAAATATTTAAAAATCTATGTTATAAATAATATTTAAAATCTGTTTTATAAATATTGAATGCCATACTCTGCAATGATACATTCTGAAGTGTAGTTATATTTTGTTGTTAGTTGAAAGTCCTTCTATTCCTTCTTCAGAGTTTTCTGAATTAAAATATAAGCAATAAAAATATTTTCGTTTTTATATATTGAGTAATACATTATTTCCGTTTTAAAGCTCGGACATAAGAAAAATTCACCGTTGAAATGTTTGGTTTAGCCATTTAGGAAAAAAATCTAAGAAAATTCTAAACAAGAAATAAATAAAAAGATTACTCTTTTGGACTTTTTACCGGGTTAAACTTAATTTTGTTCAAGAAAGAGTTTTTTGGGATATCTCCGGTATATAGCAAAAGCTAAAAAATGTTCTAAGTTGTTATTTCATCACACAATTCTTTCTTGAACAAAATTAAGTTTAACCCGGTAAAAAGTCCAAAAGAGTAATCTTTTTATTTATTTTTCCTCCTGGGCTTGTATAGGAGTGTTTTTTCCTCATATAATTCACACCCAGAATTTATTCTGAGTTTATATGAGATGAGATCGTTTTGATCTATTTTTAAGCGTCTGCAGCAGGCAGAAAACCAAGCTGCACCGAAGAGTGTAAGGTTTTCTGCTGACACGAAACGCTTCTTCTTCTTCCTTATTTTTCAGCCCACTGCGTGGCGTATACAGGTTCGATTCGCTTCGATTGAATCTGTTTCTTTAAATATTTTTTTAAATTTTTTAATAAATAAAAAATTGTTTTTTCTATTTTTCTCAAACTTTTCATTTCTTTCTTCTTTTTTCATTTTTTTATTTGTTTTTCAAATCACCCAATTTCGCTATTTGGGACCTGTTGATGAGTCAAACTAAGACTTGAAACTTGTCACCAAAAATCTGGTGGTCAATCAGGGTTGGTCTGCTTGACTTGGCGTTCTAAATAAAACTAACTTACGCGCTAACATTATTTGACTTATCGACTAAAAAAGCCTACTAACAAAATTCAATTAAAATATTCCTACGCCGCACAAAGTAGATTCCTGCCTGCCTACTAAGTATCAATACAGCGGCACATATCAAGTGGACGAATGTGTGTGACGAATGGTGTGGCTTTGTCGCCACACACATTCCATAAATCTGAACATAATTTTCTTTAATCTTATTATTTGAAAGCATTAATATTATTAACCCTACTATCTCATACTATACTAAAAACTTTTAATAATGCATTATTGCAGTTAAGTACGAAATACTGTCCTCGGCATGTTGAAATACTACAATTTTTCTTTCAATTTCGGTCAGAGTAAATGTTTTATTTTCGTTTAAAAAATAATAATTATTTGGAGCCTGGTAGATATGTTTGAAATATTCTACTTTCACAGATTCAAAAGATATTCCATTAAATTTTTCAAATTTGGGATACATTTTTGATTCTGAACGGATATTATTGATGCGTCTTCCAACTAATCGATTGTAAATTTGACTGCAAATAAAACTGGTTTTCCTTACATCTTTTTTAAATTATGTAGAAAGTTCTCAAAATTAAAGGCGTTATAGTTTTCTAGGCTTCCGAATGATTCAAAGCATCCGCTAAATGCATCAAGCAGTGAAAATTGAAAATAATGAATTGTTCATTATATAATCGAGGGACATCTGTCACGAAACTAATAAGAAGCTCTTGGGCACAAGAATTATTAGTAAAGCAATCTTCCTTATTTAAAAGAATACGAAATGCAATACTTAATTGAAGAACATGTATCTTTCATCATATAATATATTTTTTAAAACAAGTGGACCTGTGTACAGTAAAAATTGTCAAAATTCAGTGGCTTTCCAGCGGTCTAAATCGCATAAATCTAGTTGAAGTCTACAGAATTCAATTGAAATTTGTTTTTTTTTTAATATTTTAAGAACATTGTAATTTTGGGTTTTGGTAACTCCTAGACAAACAACATGCATATAATCGAAGGGGATCTGTTTGACGCAATTAATATTAAGAGATTCTAATATAGTAGTACTTTGCTGATGATGATGATTACGTTTTATTTCATGCACTTGGGGACTTCGTATTTAAAGTAAAGGACCTAGCGAGGGCATCAAAAATTAAAGCCTTATCTCCAACAAAAAATGTTTTGTGGTTGAAAATCATTCCATCATGAATAATGTCCTTCAAATGGGAAACAAATGTAGATAGAAAATCATCGGCATTTACCGGTTGACTCGTACCTGAATAAAAGCCTACCACAAAAATATATTTAGTTCCAACAATATTACACAAAATTGGAAAAACTTTTTGTTGTGAACTTTTCGCGATAGGAAGGCCGTCTATGTTAAAATCGAAAGTTAAATTATTTTTCTCATAAGAATTACTCATTAAAAAACCAGTTAACCCATCTCTTATTCCATAGTGGAAATATTCACCATCGCTGATAGGTTTCGCAATGCTCTCCGTTGGAGTTCTTTTCAACGTTCTAGGATCCTTTGGCAAATCTTTAATTGACTTTGAAAGAATTTCCAACAACATTTGAAGGCTGCGAAAGATCTGACGTTGAGCATTCGAATTCATTTTTTGAACCTGAGCTCGAAGAATTTGAATCACACTGTAAGTTTTTATAATAGGAAGCATAGGAAAAACATGAAGGAATGGACTCTTTTTCAAGAATTTCTGCGTTATGGAAAAATGACGCAGGAGAAGTATTATCGAGCAACTCACTACTTTCTTTTAAAACCGAACTGACAATGGCTTCAGTTTCTCGTCCCATTTTTTTAGAGCGATTCATTGTTCCAATCTATTCAACTTTTTAATTTTTTTTATATTAAAAAGCTTTTGAGTACTTACGGAAATTATAAATAATGAGCACACTTTTATTTAATGACCACTTTTACTGCACTTCTAGAACACAAATGACATTTTACTATAAATTTACAATAAAATTAAAAGAAATCTATACTTTAATTCCTTTCCCGAATTGAGCAACGGTGAACAAAAAAAAAAAAAAATAAGGAATGAGCGTACGGACGACAGCTACAAAGACGACAACTACGAAGACTTCTCGAAGAAATCTCGAATTTAGGAATACGGGAATTTTCCGACAGATTCACGTCGTTAAAAGAAGAATCTGGATTTCGGAATTCTAGAATAATTCGCTGAAAATGAAATTCGCTAAAATATTTCCTGGATACGGTCCATTCATCCCGTAACACAAACCAGGCTTACTGGTCTACTTCATGAGAATATTCAAAAACTCACCAAACTACAGCATCCAGTAAATAGACAGAAAACAAAATAACTTGTATACATCAATAATAAATAATATTAATTACCTAAACAACTTATAACTTTAAATACTTCTTCTTGAAAAATTTTAACAATATTTGAATCCTAATTTATCAAAATGCAGAGAACCATTTGAATATTTTTAAGAGTTTTCTACTTCATAATTGAATTTTGTTTTGAATTCACAAATGAACTAGCCAGCTAAGTAAAAAAAAAGGTATTAAAAGAGCGCAAGGTTTTAGTACCCATAACTTTAGAAATGACGTTTCCGTTGAAGATTCCGTTACCGACATGCAACATCGATTTGATTTAATTACGTGTACCTGAAAAATTGATTCGGTTGTTGTAGCTATTATGAATTACGTTCTCATCGGTTACGCTCAAAATACATCTGTAACTTAATAGTAGCCTTTCCTCACATTGCTTATCCTAAAACTCAGTTACACTCAAACTCCATCTATATAGGTCACGTCCCCACAAGATTCACCATTTTTTTCACATAACCAAAAGCACGCAGACTCAGCTAAATTATTCCTCCACCGGAAAATACTTACTTATTTTACTAATGAAAAGTTCAAGTTAACAAGAAAGTCAGTCTGTTTTTTTTAATTTACGTACAAGTCGGTTGTAGTCGAGAAAGCTTTATCTTCTCTAATAAACGTTTAAAATCAAAGTTGTGTTTTTTTTTCTAATATTTTTATTTTCTTATTTTTTTATCTTGCTGAAAAGGTAAAAATTCTAAAAGTTATATGTATAATTCAACAGTAGCCTTTAATCAATTTGCTGTATCAAATTTTAAGCTTTAACCTACATTCAATATTAATTATGCCAGAAGTTGGATAGTAGCATAGATGGCACAAGAGCTAGATGTCGCATGCAGTACCAGAAAAGTATACAAATTTTATATGGCTGGGTGGTCCATTCCGGAATGGACCACAGCATTTGAAATGATGTATACGACGAGTGATTCATATTTTTTCGTATCTGAAGTGTTGGGGAAGTCGATCAAATGTATACAAAACTACTATTATAAAATCATTTGCATTCGTCACAATCTCAAAGATATTATGGTCCATTTCAGAATGAACTACTCATTTCACAATGTGTATACTCTGCTTTAGTATGGCATGCGACATCTAGTTCTTGTGCCATCTATGATAGTAGTTATGACTTCATAATTTAGAACTCACTCGGTGCTGGCATTTTATTTTTAAAAACTTAAACAAGAATTTTGTATGAGGCGCATTTTCAATATTTTCCAATATAATCGAAAATGTGCTAATAAACTGGGTCAGGTCTATTCTCACGAATTGTTTTTATACAACTTTCACCACACACGTAAAGGCTAACTTTTTTTTTTAATTCAGAATGAATTCTCATTAATATTGCCGCTCTTCTTAATATATTTTATATATTCAGCTACAAGTAATAAGAATATTCAATTTTATACACTCACCTATTTCATTTAAGAATGCAAATAGAACTAACTAGAGTAAACGAAAAAACACTAAGTCCTTAAATCTTTTGCGACAGCCTGAAGCAGTCGATAATGGAGCCGATTAGTATGCACCGCTAAGCGTCCAATATCCAGTACACATTTAACTTCTCAAACAGCAGTAACTTGTTTAACGCCCTTTACACATTTCGAACTCACACCAAAGGTTCGGTCGCCATAAATTTTTTCTGCAAATACCTGGGTTTCTTGCTTTAAACCGCAGCAATCAAGCATTCGCCAGGTATACAAATAATGGAATCGTTTTACCTAAAGTTATCTTTCTTCCACACCCTTCCAATATAGTCAACCGTCCCAAGAGCTCTGCGTTCAAAGGAGGTTCTTTTATTTATTTGCTCTTCTACCTCTGCCTGTTTGTATAGTGAAAACTCAATTTCCTGTTCCGAGGTTCTGTTGTTGTACATAATTTGTTCTGCCACACCCTGAACTGTGTTTACGTTCTTTCTCCAGACGATCTGGAACAACTACATATAGTGTTGTTGGTTTTGCATTTACATAACCCCCATCTATTGAATATAAATCCTTTTCGATTTTGGTTAACCCTTAAGAGGGACGCTGGAATGAATCCATTGTTCCATTATAGTTTTATTTCGTTGTTAATTAGTACTCACTTTCATACATTTCCAAAAATCTTAAATGAAACTATATTCCGCAAGAACATCTCAAAGGGCAAGCTGTACTAGGCCTCTTAATGGATCGTAATTACTTTTGGATTGGAGTTTTATCTATTGTCGTAAGGCGAACGTAAGTTAGCAGTATGTAAAAGGTGTAAAAAAGTATAAACAAATTCTTTAAAAATTTAAAGCTCCGTTTTTTGGTGCTATATTTTATATGCAATTAACGTTTGCTTATAATGAAGTCATTAAAAGAGAAATTTGAGTTTTGGGATGGGTTTCATGCCAAAACAATATTTACTTTGAAGTGTCGATATATTCCCTAGATATCCGTCAGCTTAGGACAGGGGTGGCTAGGTCTTCCCGACAGTCGACTGAACAATATGCTAGTTAGGAGACTAGGTCCAGACTAGGAAAACAATTATATTTTCTCTGAGACCAATTTTAAAGATACTCTGGATAAATATCCATAAATATAGCACCGGTGCTGTTTTGAAAATATGCAAGTTATATCCTTAAGTTGCTTTTGCATTTCCTTCCTTATAGCCCAATTCATCAAGCGGTAAAAAGGAGATTTTGTAGTCGAAATTTTTTCAGAGTATGATTTTGGGCACAATCCCATCCACTGCTTCACCTGACGAACTGGCTGAGAAGCACTATGGAAAAGGAAAGGTTGACCGTATTATCTATGATGGGCGTGCATCGAAATTTTGTTATAAAAAAAATCGGAAAAATGTCGAAAAAAAGCTATGCTTGTAAAGCAACTGAGAGAAAATTCCTATTAGCGTAAAACTTGTAGCCTTTTTAGACAAGAAATAATAGTAAGGTACTAATAATATAGCAATAGTGTTTAAGGTAAGAAGTAAGAAGTAAGAAGTACATAATGTATGTGCATATCGTAGGGCTACACCTCGTCGCAACATAACCCACCCCTCTTTCGGTCTGGTATTGGTTTTGTTCGCCAAGTTCGAATGGAGTTTCTTGATTTATTTTATAAGTGGATTCAATCTACCAAAACCTCATCAAGCTCAACCGAAAACTTATTAAAGAACACAATTAGAAAAAATATTGTAACACGAAAATATGTGCTCCAATGTCTGATTAACATTGCTTCGACCGAGCGGTACGAGGAAGAAATTTGATCTTCTACCATTAAGCGTACAGTATATAAAAGAAGTGATTTGAGAACAAAAAACCCGTCTTTAAAATTTCGACGTGAAACATTAAATTCGCTCCGTGCGTCTAGAAAATAGAAAATGTTGGAACCAAAAGGTGATCTTCATTTAAATGCTATGGTATTCAAGAAGAAGACTCTCAATATATTAATTCTGTTCACGTGATCAGATTTGGGTCAATGCATTATAATATTTTCGCGCAAACTCGAACACCACCTAATTTAGGGTCGTTTCCATAAGTTCCAGAGTTTTGGCCGAAAAACGTGAAATCTAGCCCACTGTGAGGTCGCATCAAAATTTGTAAAATAGTAAGTAGGTAAGTAGATATGCTATGTCTGCCAAAGTTAATTTAATTTTCGGTGATGGTTGGCACTAGTAAAAAAAAATCTTTCTGTTTTAAATAAATTAAATAAGTATGTAAAGCGATACATCCTCACTAATGAGACAGATGATGTTTCTCCTCTTTTCTTATAATTCGGAAATATTGGAACAATATCCTGATGATAATACGCGACGCAGCCTTGTCAGACATGTATGGATTGACGCTCTAACGATATTATTTATCTCTGGATAATGAAGCTCAGCACAAGGTGTGGAAAACAATTAAAAATAAGAGATAATTAACAAATACAAGATGAAAAAACAACCGCTTCGTCAGGGGTTTGAAACCGGGACCTTCCGCTTGCCGGGCGACTGCTCTTACCACTGAGCTAACGAGACAGATGATTTTACCTTTCTTGCATTTATCAATTTGTTACTAGCCTACTAAGCCACGATTTGTCTTCAGCTGGCATTAACCAGTAACGATGAAAGCGCACAAATAAATTGTAAATTGTGGCTTAGTAGGCTAGTAACAAATTGATAAATGCAAGAAAGGTAAAATCATCTGTCTCGTTAGCTCAGTGGTAAGAGCAGTCGCTCGGCAAGCGGAAGTTCCCGGTTTCAAACCCCGGACGAGGCGGTTATTTTTCTTCTTGTATTTGTTAATTTGATTTATAATCGTTAAAAATAAAAGTTCTTAAAAATTCTTCTTTATCCATCATTGACTGCTTCTAACAAGTGTAGGTTCGATTCCCGTCCGGGAAAAAATAAATAAGAGATAAATGTGGCCCTATATCCACAGTTGCTTTCTAGAGAAAGGGTACAAGTTTCCTCTAACCCAAATTGAGAGCAAGTACCGCTCTCTGGAAGGACAATTTAAGAATGTCATTAATCACAATATCAAAACTGGCCGCAACCGCATTCCTATTGTTTTGTACAAACTGCAATGTAGTAGATCTTAAATCTCGATAAGTTGTCAACACTTTTCTGCTCTAATTATTATCATTGTAATTGAATTGAATTGAATTGTACAAATGAATTTGTTATTGATATAGATGTGTGAGTGTAATTAGAAACAAGAACATGGAATTTTAGATCAGTTATTTGGTTAGCGTCGAGAAGCTCGTTTGGAAGGAAAACCAGACATTTGTAATAAAGTATCTCTTAATCAATAAACTGAAAAATTTTATTTTATTAAAAAACCAAAAACCCTACGTGCTGGGCATATCTGTAAGCTCCTATGTGCTGGAGATCAAAGGAAGACAATATTAAGGTATACAGTCCATATCGGTCATTTCATGGTCCATCGGAGCCGGATCTTCTATCAACATAATCTGCAAAGCTAAGTATTAATTTTTTGATTTGCATAATCATATTAAGATTCTATAAAAGGCCTCAAAATTTGATCCATATTCATACATAATTAAGTGATTTATGAGGCAAACATTTAGAAAAAAAAAAAAAAAAAAAAAAACAATTAAAATATTTTTGAAGATATATATATATATATATACAATATTAAATATTGAATAAACAAAAGGTGATTCTGTGAAAGAAATTTGTGTAAGAAAAATCTAAAAACAAAAGGTGCAAATAAAAACGTGGTATAGCAAAATTGAACTCCCAGTAGAGTGACGTAATTCGTATACATTCTTAGTCAATTTGTACATTGCAGCGGTAATTCGCATCACATCAAATTGAAACGCTAGCTACTGAACCGTTGGTTATCACAGTAAGCAATTTCAGTCTCTCGGACAGTTCTGTGAAATTTTATTAGTGCATTGCCCCGAACTATATTTATCTGCAAACAATAGACTGCACATAGTTGTCAGTAGTTATTCGATTTATTTGATTTTTTCTTTATAACACGTTCGTTTATCATAATGCCGGGTGGTGAATCAGTAGAAAAATCGGTGCTTATTCAGAAGCGGGGTAGGGTAAAGGGCGCGTTAACTAGAATCAAAACATTCACTGAATTAATTGAGGCATCAACTCCTGTAGAAGACATAAAATCGCGGCTTGATAAAATTGAAGAATACTGGGCTGAGTTTTGTGACATTGAGGATAATTTGCTAACCATTGCGGGACAAACATCCGAAATTGAAGAATTTGAGACAAGGTATTTTGACACTAAATCGTTGCTACTCAGAGCTCTTAAGGCACGTTCACCTAACAATGGGCTACGTCAAGAATCTAATTCTGATCCGCAATTAAATAGTACTGTAAATCATTTTGCATCTGGTGAACAATTAAACACAACTCTTAATAATTTTATCACCCGTCAGCAAACTCTCTTCGAGACCCTTGACCGTGTTCATCATGAAACTTTGAATTCGATTAGTACTGGTTCCACCGTGCAAGATATTCGGTTGCCAAGGTTGAATATACCTACATTTTCTGGTGATTGCAAGGAGTGGCCTTCCTTCAAAGATTTATTTGAGAATTCTGTTCATAATAAGGATTCTCTAACCCCTTGTCAAAAATTTCAATATCTGAAGGGCTTACTCAAAGGTGAAGCTGCAGTATTGGTCAGACATTTAGCTATCACTGATGCAAACTATGCTGAAGCTTGGGATAAATTAAAGAAGAGATTTGGAAAAAACCGTCATATTATTTCAAGTCTGTTGAAAACGTTCTTTGATCAACCTATGTTAAACCAAATCAATTGTAAACAACTCCGTCGTATGTGTGACACTTTCGATGAAATCGTTCGTGGACTAAGGGCTTTAGGCACAGAAGCCGAAAGCAGAGACCCATGGTTGATATTTATTGCTATCTCAAAAATGGACGCAGAAACGAAACAAGCATGGTCAACGGAAATAGCTGACAAGGATTTTCCTAGTTTTAACGAATTTTTAGAGTTTTTAAACAAACGCTGTGATGCACTCGAAACTTGTGTTAGTATCACAAAAAAACAAATCACTGCTAAGGCATTACACATTTCTCCACAGAACCAAGCGAGCTCATGTCTTAAATGTAAAGGAGAACATGCTCTTCATCAATGTGCTGACTTCAAAACTTGGCCAGTCTCTAATCGTAGACAGTTTGTGACTTCAAACTCCTTATGCTTCATATGTCTACGCTCAGGACATTCTAGTCATTCCTGTCGATTCAAATTACGATGCTTTCATTGTAAACGAAACCATCATACATTACTACATACGTTTTCGCCCTGTCCTTCGAGACTCACTCCGTCTTCTGAATCCTCACTCAACCAAATATCTTCAATCAACTCTGGTTCCAGTCCTTCAATCAACATGGCTACAACTGACAATAATCAATCAGTTTTGCAAGACCCCCCATTAACATCTTCAATCAACAATACTTATTCTTCTCTCAACACTTACGTGTCGCTTGAAGTCGCACAAAGAACATATCAGCAGAATCAAAGTAATATTTCGCAGTTTAATGCTGCTTTACTACCGACAGCTGTTGTTGACATTCAAGATTCTCAAGGAGATTTCAAAAGATGCAGAATACTTTTAGACTCTGGATCACAAATTTCTCTAATAGCCGAACCTCTTGTCCGTCAATTATCTCTAAAAAGAACTCACGCTCGAATATTAGTAAGTGGTCTTGGTTCAACTAAATCTGGAATAACCAGGGGAAGGGTTGACCTCAGTATTCATTCTCGGTTTGATCACGCTGTCAAGGTTAAATTTACTGCCTTCATAATGTCCAAGCTCACTTCATTCACACCTTCAACACCCTTAACGACAGAGGATTTACATGAACTAAGGGATTGTAATTTAGCTGATTATGACCTCAAGGAAGTAAACTCCATGGACATAATAGTAGGAGCTGACGTTTTCTTTAAAATTTTGAAGCAAGAGCAAATAAAGAATTTATGTCATGGCATGATTGCGCAGAATACTCTTTTCGGTTGGGTTCTTTCTGGTAACCCTTCCCGTACTAACAGATCAACCTACAGCCTACATTTAAGTACCGATCTTGATCACAGTCTGCAACGCTTCTGGGAAATGGAGGAAGTGAATACTCAAAAGGACTCACCAAGTGAGCAAAGTGGGTATTGCGAAGAATTTTTCAAGTCCACAGTATCACGAGATAGCACAGGGCGATACATAGTCCACTTGCCATTCAGAGAGACAAATATTGATTTAGGAGACTCATTGCCTAATGCTATAAAACGGTTGAAATCTATGGAGTCCAAATTCGTGAAATATAACCTTTTCAAGGAAAAATATTTTCGATTCATGTCCGAGTATCATGAATTAAATCATATGGAGTTAGTACCTCCCCAAGACCTGAATAAAGGTTCAATGGATTGTTTTTACTTGCCTCATCATGCGGTGTTTAAAAAATCACCTGAACGAAAAATAAGAGTCGTATTTGATGGTTCATGTCGAAGTTCCAGCATGGTTTCCTTAAATGATGTCTTATTGGCAGGACCGGTTGTGCAGAGAGATCTGTTTTCCATCCTCTTGAGCTTTCGAAAACACAGGGTGGCTTTTTCAGCAGACATCGAGAAGATGTACCGCCAGGTACTAGTAGCGGCCAAGGATAGAGACCTTCAGAGGATAGTCTGGAGGGCTAGTCCTTTCTCACCTATCCAGCATTTTAAATTAACCACAGTAACTTACGGCACATCTTCTGCCCCTTTCTTGGCCACAAGAGTATTAAATCAAATTGCTGAAGACAACCAAGATATCCACCCCGAGGCTGCACATTGCATTCGTAACGACTTTTACGTCGATGATATTCTCTCCGGCGGTCAATCCCTAGAGGAAACGAAAAGGCTAAAAACAGCTTTGATTACAATTCTAATGGCAAGTGGAATGAACCTCACGAAATGGAGATCAAACCTACATGAAATCTCAGAAAATCAGGCGGAACATTCATTTACCCACATTGATGGCTTACAATGGGATTCACGAATAGATGTATTTTCCTTTACTATTTCTCCACTATCTGATGCAACGGCCACCAAGCGATTAATTTTATCTCAATCATCCAGAATTTTTGACCCACTGGGCTGGCTGTCGCCAGTTGTTATATCCCTAAAGATACTCTTTCAACAGCTATGGCTAATAAAACTGGACTGGGACGACCCTTTGCCACCTCACATAACTGAAAAATGGGAATCTACAAAATCAGAGCTCCTAGAATTGAAAATGATATCTGTTCCTCGGCTTATATGCCACTCTCTGACTCAATTGCAAATGCACGGGTTTTCAGATGCCTCTGAGCGCGCATACAGTGCTGGTATCTATTGCCGAAGTGTTGACGAAATCGGAAAAGTCACTATAACTATTGTTGCCGCCAAGACTAAGGTTAGTCCTCTCAAACAAATTTCACTCCCACGATTAGAGCTTTGTGGAGCCTTACTCCTCTCCAGGCTGATGTCAAGGGTCCTAAAAGCCCTCTCACTTGAAAATGTGCAAGTCTACGCGTGGACAGATTCATCAATTGTGATCAGCTGGTTATCTGACATACCACGGCGCTGGAAAACTTATATTGCCAACAGGACATCAGAAATTTTAGAAAGAATTCCCCGTTCATCCTGGAATCACGTAAAGTCGCAGGACAACCCAGCAGACTGCGCTTCACGAGGACTGAGCCCGGCAAAAATAAAAGAATTTGACTTATGGTGGCAAGGACCGAAATGGCTGAAGTCTGAAATATGTGAATGGCCGCGCAAAACCTTTGCGTGTGCTCCCAACGAAGCAAAGGTTGAAGAAAGAAAAACCTATGTACTGGCTACTCTCGAGGAAACCTCTGATGATTTCGTTTCCTATTTCTGCACTCGATTCTCATCGTGGTCAAAAATAGTGCGAATTTTAAGCTACGTTCTCAGATTTCTTAGTGCATGCAGAGGAAAGAAAGTTTTTGGATTTCTATCGTCACAAGAGTTACAAAATTCTACAATGTTATTCATTCGTCTAATTCAAATTCAATCATTTTCTGACGATATTGCGAGAATATCATCAAGCAAGAATATTTCCAGTAGGAGTCCTCTACTAAGTCTCACCCCGTTTTTGGACGAAGCGGGAGTTCTAAGAGTTGGTGGAAGAATACACTATTCTAAGATTAGCTACAACAATAGACACCCAATGATTCTCCCAAGAAATCATCCCGTAAATGAGCTTATTGTACGAGAACATCACGTGTTGCATCTTCATCCTGGAATATCCCTCCTGACTTACATAATCCGTCAACAATATTGGATCATAGGTCTACGAAATGTCGTTAAGTCAGTCGCTCACAAATATCACACTTGTTTGAGATACTGTTCATCCACCTTGCAGCAGGTCATGGGAAATCTTCCCGAATCTCGGATCACAATGAGCAGTGCATTTCAGCGTTGTGGAATCGACTACGCCGGGCCCATCGCAATCAGCAACAGGGTTGGTCGAGGTGTCAGAACGACTAAAGGATATATAGCCTTGTTCATATGCATGGCTACCAAAGCTATACACCTCGAAATAGTTAGCAGCCTATCAACAGAAGGCTTTCTAGCTGCTCTACGGCGATTTGTTTCACGAAGAGGTCTTCCAAGTGATGTGTATTCTGATAATGGGTCAAATTTTGTTGGTGCAAACAGATGTTTGTCTGAAATGTATAAATTAGCCTCATCTTGCTATAAAAACGAAAATTTTTGCTCTTTTATTTCCCAGAATAACATCAATTGGCATTTCATCCCACCGGCTTCTCCGCATTTCGGTGGCCTATGGGAGGCCGGAATTAAGTCCGTCAAGGGACACCTTCGAAGAGTAATAGGTGACACCATCCTGAGTTTTGAGGAACTTGCAACCTTACTTACGCAAATAGAGGCTCTGTTAAACTCAAGGCCTCTCTGTGCCATCTCCACAGATCCTGAAGATCTTCATGTGCTAACACCAGGGCACTTCCTCATAGGCCGGGCGTTAACGACAATTCCTGAAGCAGATTTCAGCTGCAGTACTGTCAGTAGACTGGGTCGCTGGCAACACATTCAATGTATGATGCAAGGCTTTTGGAAACGCTGGCATAATGAATATCTGGGTACCTTGCAACACCGACCGAAGTGGCAAAAGACATCTACGTCAATTGAAGAAGGCGATCTCGTCCTTTTATGTGAAGACAACACCCCTCCAGCCCAATGGCCCAAGGGACGTATAATCCAGATCCATCCAGGACAGGATGGACACGTCAGAGTTGCAACCATTAAAACAACAAACAAGATGTATAAGAGAGCAATTACCAAACTTCGCAAATTACCAATTAAATAAGCATGAAGATGATGTAATCTAAATAATTTAAATTAAGAAATAAATTTCTCAACTGCGGCCAGGATGTTTTGTACAAACTGCAATGTAGTAGATCTTAAATCTCGATAAGTTGTCAACACTTTTCTGCTCTAATTATTATCATTGTAATTGAATTGAATTGAATTGTACAAATGAATTTGTTATTGATATAGATGTGTGAGTGTAATTAGAAACAAGAACATGGAATTTTAGATCAGTTATTTGGTTAGCGTCGAGAAGCTCGTTTGGAAGGAAAACCAGACATTTGTAATAAAGTATCTCTTAATCAATAAACTGAAAAATTTTATTTTATTAAAAAACCAAAAACCCTACGTGCTGGGCATATCTGTAAGCTCCTATGTGCTGGAGATCAAAGGAAGACAAAATTAAGGTATACAGTCCATATCGGTCATTTCACCTATTAAATATGAAAAGAAATTATATGTATATGCTTTCATATTGGAAAATATCTATACTACAATTTATTTTCAGTGAATATAGCCGGAACCTCTTGGCTATATTTCCGGGCCATGTGATGGGAGGAAAAGGCACTGGTGACGGTTTCAGTAAGAAGCAGTTAATGGTTAGGGCAGTTTCGTAGAGAGTTTTGCCATGAAATAAAATCATAGCGAATTTAGTCAATGTGAAATTAACCGAATTTGCTGCTAAATCCGCAGCTTGAGAAATGAGTGGAAAAAAACTCTAGCAGTCGAAAAATCTTTTGAAAAAAGAAAATTTCTATGCAAACGTGTGCGTTTCGTAATAGCAGGAACCGTATTACTCATCAGTATAGCTTGATTCCTGCCTGTCGTATACGCCACAGTGCACAGCTGCGGATTTGACAGTTAACTCAGTCAATTTCATAGTGACTAAATTCGCTATGAATTTATTTCATGGTAAAGCTCTGTATGAAATGCTAATCCCGCATAGGGCTAATCTTGCTAGATAATCAAGTAAATACATAGTATTTTGCCTCGTATATAATTCACACTTCAAAATTGGCTCTTCACTGTACCGCATACTGCAGGCAGGAACCAATCCGTATTATATGACCAAATGTCCACTTTTGCAAAGAAATTTCTTTTTTTCGATTGAAAGAATTTTTTTCCACTAGGGCAGTTTCCCTGAAACCATCAAGGTCTAGTGATTCGATGCAACTACTAGGATCAAAGCCTTCCCAGCAACAGATAAGAGCTTCTTCTTAATTTCTTTTGAGCAACAAATTAATTTTAATTCAAAATATTTTTAGCAAGAGATTCACTGACCGACAGCAATATTCCTTCCAGGAGAACTAAAACCTATAAGACTGAACTCTGGGAAGAGTTGGAGATGTTGGGGGAAGAAAAGGCGGACTTCGACAGAGAAGTCTTGAAGTTTTACGCGGACGCGAACAGAATTTTTGAAAGCACGTAGGAGTACAGGAAAGAAAAGACTGATATATTGAAAGAGTTGAGAGACATATTGAAAAAGTAAACAGGTATTTATTTTTAATTTAAAACAAAATCTAATGTAAATTTTTTTATTTTTTGGCAATATCATGAGAAGGAAAGTGTTTTAGTTTAATTTGTTTTAATTTATTTTAGGTTAATTTAGTATAAATTAACTAAATTTAGTTTAATTTAATTTAATATAATATAATTTAATTTAAATTAGTTTGCTTTTATAATTTATAAATACACAAATGCATTTCTTAAATCTTTTGTTACTTTTATACATTTTGTCTTGCAATTATTTATTGACAAACTAGTATCCGTTTAATTTTGTCCGTTTTATTATCAGAATTATTTAATATTATTTAATCTTTATTCAGCATAATTTTCTCCACGTTCTAAAAATTTTCTGAAAATTCTCTTTCCATATCAAATGCCAAATTATGTAGAATAGAACACACTCAGAAAATGACACAACTTCTTCATGCCGTTTAGATTGCAATAGCATAGCAGTCTAACCCTTTGCTTGCGCATACCAAATGGATGCTCGGCAACTAGAAGAGCTTAATGTTTTCTGGTAATTATTTTGTTCTACATTTAAATGTCCATTGTCAATTAATAACGTTAATAAAACATCATAGCTGAGTCGCCTAGACTATAGAAACTAGGAACTTTGGCATTTTCAATTAACTTATAGTAATAAAAGCAATTAACTGATTACACAGACTGCGAAGCTTAGAGTATATGAAAAAGTTGTGCAAAACTTGATCCTGAATAACTGACAAATCGTCGGACGAGTATTGGTTTGTCGTATACGCCATCTGGTCATAATGCTGGAAAACACATTTTAATGTTTTACCATCAATTAAAAAATATCTGCTCGATAGGATTATGTTATTTTTATACCTTTGTTTCTCCGATTTATTAGATTACTGAAACTGCTTGAATTAGGCTTCCTACTAAAGTAGTTTAGGAGTTATAATTAATTTAATTCAGTATGAGTTTGTAGTATACGCCAACGTATCAAAGGTTATTTTCTTATTGAATAAAGTTTGAAATTGTATATTCATACCACAAAAGATTTACATAAGTTTATGACATTTTACCTCGAGAAAAATGTACAACTGATATAAGACCAATAATGTTACATGAGCATAAAAGTTAAATATAGTGAATATCAAAAGTTCTGTATGGCAACACCAAGTGCCCAATTTATTCCATTTTTAAAATTACATTTACTATTTTTATGAAAACCCTGTGCAAAAAATTTCAGCGCTCTACGTCATGTCAAAATATATAATGAAACCCCAAAGTTTTGTATGTTAATACGAATAAAGGGTTGCCCGATTTGTCCCATTTTGGAACCTTAATTTATTTGTTTTTTTTTTTTTTTTAAAGCCCGGGTATAAAATTTCGCCAGCCTTAGTTGCGTTCACGAGTAATCGTGCGGACGAACAGACGGACATGCAAAAATCAAAATAAATTTTAATTTCATGTATGAGTGTCCAATCTATTTTGCTCTGCTATTATTTCTGTGCATTACAAACGGAATGACAGACTTATTATACGCTATGATTTCATCACCTAGCTAGGGTATAAAAATTCGATAAAACTTATCAGAGCTTATTATATTATTTTTGCTTAAGTGGATTCACTTCAATTTGTTTTGTAATACTGTTAGTACTTTGTAATAATCATTACCAGTACTAATAATAAGGATCAAATGAAGAAATTGATTTATGATGAAAACATAACTAAAGCATGAAACAAGAAAAATAATAAACTTAACTCTAGTTCGTATACATTAAATTTGTTGAAATTAGTTAAAAATATCGATGTACTCGTATTTAATTTATTTGTAAAAGAGGTCTATAATACTCTTAGTCTACTGCTAAAGCTAAAAATAATAAGCGGTTAATATCGGTGATATTTTCTTTTGAAATAGACTTACTTTTATTTTGAATTATATTTAATTTTTGTTTAATCAAATTTTTCGCTGTTCCCAAAGTTTTCTTTGTTGATTTTTTTTAGTAAAGTAGTGGTTTTATATGCAAGGTTTCTTCCATTATAGTTTTAAATTGAAGTGAGATTAAATCAGATCCTACCTATCTTAAAAATTCAATTTTTGTAAAAGCTATTTGTGCAAAATTCAAATTGCAAGATTTCTTAACTTTTATGATCTGATGGTTGCCTTTGAGTCAATTTAAGCATTATATTTTTATAGGACATGTTTTTAAGATATCTTAGTAGTGATAACGGGCTATAGATTTCCAGATTTTTAATGTCTCTATTTATAACACTATGGATGCAGTCAACTTCTTGAATTAAGCATTTCGTCGAGGATTTTTTACTCAATAGTTTTCAGATTAGTCTAATTGCGAAGAAAATACAAGCTTTTAATTTGCGCAATGCAGGAGCCGCTCCAAAAGGAAATGTACCGTTGCCAATGTTTTTATACTTTCTGGTTTACTAAGGAAAATTATAAGCACGTGCGACAAACCAAGTCTAAAATTTTTTTTTATTTTATTGTCGTATGTTGATTGTCTTTTCTTACTTTTATATGCACTTATGACATAACAAAAATGAATAATTTTTCTTTGCTTTAACGTATGTTTGTCGCTTATAAACATTCGAAAAATCAATAATCAGCCAAAAATAATTGCAATTTGCAAGAAAATATTGTCGTAAGTACGTTCTAAACATTGGCGTTTACGACATACCAATATTTACAAGTGCTGGTTTTTAGGGATATGCGACAAAAGTGCAGCTCATTATCTCAGCAACCTTCAGAGTTAAGAAAAAACCGATCATAGATTCAGAAAGAATGCAATAAAAAATCTATAAATCACATTTTAGGTCAAAAACTTCCAATTTGGCATATACGACAAACCAATACTCGGCCGACGAAATATATCTAAAAGCTTAGCACTTTGTGTCACATTTATTGCACCTTAGGATGTAAGAGATTTTGAATATTGCAGAGGGAAACTATATTAACCTACCAATTAATCACTCTCAGAAATTCGTAATTGGTGTCAAAATAGAAACAAATTTCAACTCTTCTAGTTTCATTGGGCCATACGAAAACCACATCAATAGGATTACTGACGAAAATTGTGACCCGTCCTATAATTGTTGGAACTATACCCAAAAACATGTCAAACCGGTCCGCTATATCTCGAAACGTTTCAATCAGATATTTATACAAATTACTGCAAGGCCGAAAGTGAGTTCTAAACTCAACACCAATGTATTTCGGAACAACTTCTTCTAAATATATACACTAACAATCCCGCATACATGCGCAGCAGTATAAGCTTTTTGCATAGCTCTAGACACGTCCATATCTTGATCCCTCGTTACCTTACAGTCATGGGCCAACGTTCCTAATTCTTTCACATATCCAATAAGTGGAATTCACTTCCAGTTGATATTCAACGCACAGTGCCTGTTGGCGCGATTAAGAGGTTCACGTACCGACATTTAACTGATAGCAGCTAACAGAAGGCATCTAATTTTACGCACACTATTAGTATTAATACTTATATTTAAATTTAATGAAATAATAAATTCAATAAAATTGTTAGTTATACTTCTTAGTAGGTTATTGTGTCATCTTACTTTTGCACTTAGTCTAAAACTAACAACATTAATGACATCTTTTTTACAATTGATTCAGAATGAATAGAATTCTATACGGCAAGAGAAGTGAACAACATTTTTCTCTCTTGTTTATAATCCACAATTTTTTATATAATTAAAGTTACGGAAACGACAGGTCAACGTGTTCCAGATATCGAATATTATATAATCGAACAGGGAGTCGGAAATGGAAAAAATGAGAATTTTTTTTATTCTCATTCATATGTATCCACCTTGTCGTACCATCATCGATCGGTGCAAAGGTTAACAAAAACTTATTATACCCAACCATTTCATCAATGAAGGGTATAAAAATGCTCCCTCACTCCTCTCCTACTACCAATTCACCCGAATTGATGAAGCTAAATAAAGTCATAGTTCTGGAAAGAGTAAATCGATACTAACATGATATGTTTTTTTTTCTGGAAGCTTGCTGTTGCTGTACTCCTGGGTGGAGTTTAGAGATAATATTTGCTTTGAAGGTTTTATCCATTTTATACCCTAGAAAACTATGTAACGAGAAATTTGTCAAACAGCTGTTAATAGTATATGACATGCACACTTGTGTAATTTAGATTAGGTACTCCATAAAAATTAATTTTAAGTCAAGAAACGGACAAATCGCACCCAGGATTGCTTAAAAATATACCTGAGACATAAAAATATTTCAGGCTTTGACCAAAACTCTTGGTCGTTTCGCAGATTGATAACCAAATTCTGGGTGTGCTCACACATATTCGTCACTGGTTTTTTATGTCTCATTCTAGCAAGACAACTTCGTTCACATATATTGCAAAAGATTTTACTGTACCAGCACAGCATCATCACGCATTTACGAGTGACTTAACAGTGAGCTCTAAAAATATCCCAAAATAAATTGATTCATAGATAAAAGAAGTTATCGTCATGGAAATAAGGCAATGGGCAAGAACCGATTCTGAGTGGAGTAGGAGTACAGCACGCTCTCCCATACTTTCTGCATCTGCTTTTAGTAATATAAATGCCTTCGCATATATATTAGAAAACGTATAACATAATTAACAGGAATAACTCACATCTAAATAAAAAATGCGTCCTGAAGACAGATTATACATATGTATATAGGTCTTCATAGTACTTATACAAACTACTAAGGGCATACTGCATGTAACCAGTATTGCACCCAAGTTCTTAATGCTAATCCATGTTCTATTTTCATTGTGCAAAATATTCTGAAGAAAAGTGTTTGAGTAAGATTCTAAGCGAAGCGATACCTAGTAATTTTATGTTAGCTTTCATATATATTATTTGCTTCTTCATTTCATGGTGACAAGCAGATACTATGAGTCCTTTTTCAAAGTCCAAGTGAATCAAATCTGTATGCACTAACTTAATTGGGAAATGGGAGTCGAGATTTACAACAAGTATATATTACCGGCACATGAAATTAATATTCAAACTGGCAAGAAACTTCATTGTTAAGAATTTGAATGTGCACCGATACTATTTCTTTTCAAAGCCAAATGTGATTTTATTTTGTTAATTGCTTTTTTGTTAATTTTCTAGAGTTTCCTTTTTATTGCACGCTTTTGTTATATTTCACTTGTCTGTTTATTGGTTTGTTGTCTCCGAATTTAGTAATCAATTTTTCATAAACTTCCTGGCTAGCTAAAGCTCTGAATCTTTCAACATTTATGTACTTCCGCTGACAATCCTAACTACTGAGGGCCTGTCCGGATCCAAATCTTCGTCTTCGTCTTGTTATTACAGCTAGTGACGTAACATCGAAACAAGCTCTATCCGAATCTATGTCTATGCCATCGAGCTTTGCTACTTTGTATAACAGTTTTAATATCTGGTTAGCTTGATGTCCGAGTCAAGGTTCGTGTTGACTTATTTAAATAGACAACGTACTGTGAGGTTCTGTTTGTTTGCTGTCTGTGGAATCAAGCTGAGGAAGCGAACGAATTCGGACAGGTTAGCTTCGCCTTGAGCTTTGAAGTATGATGGACGCCGAAAAACTAAAGTGTAAGTATTGCGCATGCTTTTTAATGTTGTTGTAATTATTATAATATAATGTTGTATTTTAGGGACAAGAGAAATTGTGCTTAAACTAATAAAAGCACGGGGGAAGATTGTAAGCACATTTTTAAAGGAAAATCTTTTAATAACCAGGCGGCATGGAAGTATTAATGCTAAATAACATAAGTATTACTAAATTTAATTATTTTAACTTATAGGAGTGTTAAGGAGTGCTTGGGCACAGACTACGACATGAAGGCAATTTAAAAACAGTGGTCAAACTTGACGCAAAAAATATAAGGTATGTATGTCACTGACCCATATTTTGTTTTTATATCTGATAATGATAATATTTTCAAATAAAAACACTAACCTTACTAATAAATTCTTGCAGACATTGAAGGATCCCCCAAGTGGAGTGTCCACGGAAAATGGAGAGGAAACCGCTAGTTCGTGGCCTTTTTATGCCGCAAAGGATGAAGTGCTACAGATGCAGCATACAATTTCCCCCCCCCCCCACATTAATTTCTTCGTCGGCGAACATACTCGGCTCCCCTGCCAGTACACCAAAATTAAGACCCCCACCAAAGTCTGGTCCCAGTGGCAGTCAGAGGAAACGCAGTCTGTGTCAGCAGAACATAAATATAAAAAAAAATGCCCGCGAACAAAATAATAAAATGCCGCGACTGTTAAACGACTTTATCATTTCATTTTAGACTGAAGCCACGTCACCTTACATATTTTTTTTGAGACTGTTAATATATTAAATGTAGAGCTTTTTTTTAAAGACTGTACATATTTTTAATGAAGTAATGCAGTTTTCTTTTTAAGTTTAATTAACTGTTATTTATTTCTTTAAAATGAACTGTTTATCAAAATAAGGCATAAAACAAGGCTTTTATTCTCTCAATTCCCTTAATAATGCCGCACACAGCTCGTCTCTAAACTGCACAGCTGATTGTTGCTCAAGACTGTCATCATTTTCAATATGATCTGTTCCTGATGAAAGCACTGAGAGCTCATCTAAGACATCTCCGTTTGTTACACAAATATTGTGTAATGCACAGCACACCGCAATGACTTTAACTGCTTCTCTATTTTAAATTCAATTGGTCTGTCCCCAAATAAATATCGCCACCTGTTTTTTATAGCACCAACAGATCTTTCCACAACACTCCTAGCTAGGCTGTGGTGTGTATTAAATATTTTTTATCTCTGTGGAGATTTTGCCCTTTGTAGGGGGCAACAATCGGCACAGGTATCGTTGCTGCTTTGTAACCCGAATCTCCTAATATGAAATATCCATCAGGAGGATAGTCCGCGTTTAAATATAAAGGGCTGTTTCTAAACACGCGTTGATCGTCAACATAGCCAGGATAGCCAGTGAAAATATTTAATAACTTTCCACTAGAATCGCACAATACCTGCAGTTGGATAGCACAGTGCAAGTTTCTATTAATGTATTCATCGTGCAGATGGGGTGGACAAAGCACACTTGCGTATGTACCCTATAGCGCCTGCTGCTCGATGAAATATAGCTGCTTTTCCTTTACACACAAATCCTGTTCATAAGGCATTTTTTTCATCAGCATCACTCGGATATTTTATGACTTTCGGTACTATTTCCAACGATTTTAGCAATACTTTAGAAATAATGTCAAATGCTGTACTTCTGGGTACATTTATGGCTAAGGAAACTACCCTGTAGGAACAGCGAGCTGCTAACCAAAACCGAAATAGAATGGCCTCTATGTCACGAGTCCAACCGTGTCTTTTAGCTTCCAGAAAGTCAACAAAGTATCGGAAGGACTTTAAGTTTATTCGCAGGTGCTTCCTGCATGTATTTTCATCTCCCGCGAGGATTTGAGCTCTTTGCGATAATGTTGGGGATGTATAAAACGTCCTCGGAGTCTGCAGAAATAAATAACTTTTAAATTGAATTATTATTATAATTAATTTATTTTACACAAAAATGTTCATACTCTTGTTCATCGACATCTTCTATAATAGCATTATTATTTGTCCAAAACCGGCTAACAAGCTGCATTATTGCCATGTCAATCCTAACGTCGATGCTTTCGATGCGGTCCAGCAAAAGGTCAACAGTTTTTGGCAGTCCTTAGGTTTTTTTCGGTGTGACTCAATAAATGTTCATTTTAAATATTGTGCATATGACCGTGAATTTTTGCAGCTTAAAAGGCGTCAGGTTCTTCCGATTCCTCCTATAAGGTCGTTCGTTCACGCTATATACTGACCACAAGCCACTAACTTTTGCATTTCAGCTTCTCCCAAACAATTACGGCACATAATTTTTTAGGTCAATTTACCACCGATTTTAGGCATTTAGCAGATAAGGATAACGTAATGGCCGATACACTCTCTAGACTGGATGAAACTCATTTTCCCTGCTAAAAAGATTTCGCCACAAGATTCCCGAGTTACACAAAACCGACATTGCATCAAAGCTGTGGTAATTGATGAAGTTACATGTAGATTGTCGTAGTTTGGTAAAAAAAAAACAACATTCCGGTCAAACCATATTATACAGTCATGAAAATTTTAAAAAGTAAAATAATTCAGTCAATTTTATCAAAGTTCGTATGGGTAAATATGGTTTAGAAAGTACAATGGAGAAATTTCCCAGCGCTAGGGCTAGAAATTTGATCACTGTGGTCAAGAAGTGGTTGCAGTATGCGAAAGATCGGTGCCACAAAGCAATGAGGCCACACAATTAATATTCATCAATTTATTAATTTATTTATTTATTTATGAATTTATTAATTTATAGAACACTTAATTCACCATATTTTTATTTACCAAAATTTATATAATATTTATAGCTTATATTATATGGCGGTGTAAAATTCGTGTACGTGTGGGAAATGACAAGAGGGCTAGGTATTTATTTGTTGTCAGTTCAATATTTCTGATATATCTGTGAATTTACGAAACGAAGTTCGGTGTTCCTTTAGTGATTTTGGTCATAAATAAGGGTCTTCGACTTTACAATAGTGAGAAACAATAATAAAATACAGTTTTGTACAAGAGATTTTATGTAATTGACAGTGACACTCCGCAGTCTAGAATTATGGGGGTAAAGTGCGCTGCGCTGTGCTGCAGAAATAACCAGAGTTATTGCTGTAGGAAATAATTTTTCAGGCACGCTTAATTTTTTCAAGAATAAATTATGAAATAGTTATAAAAAAACAAAACAACCGTAGGGAAAATTTAGCATTATCCCATGATACAAAGATAACAAGGTATGGCCGATTTGAGAGGAATATTTTGTGTTGCTACGTCATGATGTGCCTACTGTCATTTCCAGCGAATTTGTTTTGAGTTTTTCGTATTTTATTGACTGAAATACGTTTTGAATATATGTATTAAAATATTTAATAAAAAATTAGTTTCTTCGTTTAAATCATTTCAGGAAAAGTAATTATGTGCTAGTGGGAAAGCAAAGTAATTTAAAAATAGAACATTTTTTTCACTGTGAAAGGACGATTGAAATTGAGACGAACAAATTTCTGACATTTGTCGCCAAAGGAGGCAAGCAATCAATTGACAGATTTTCCGGCCATACCTTGTTAATCTTTGTATCATGGCATTGTCCTATGCCACTTTGTTTGTTTTGAGTTGAATTGTCATTGGAAGTCTAAATTATATCAGTCATACGAAGCAACGTCAAGAAATATTGTCAGAAAACACCAGATTTTTTTTTTTTTTAATTTAAGAAGTTATAAAAAAGTATAAAATTATAAATTTAAAAATTAATTTAAGAAATTTTGCGGTGTAACCGAATCTCTCCTATTAAATTTCTTTAATATTTAATAAAGTTTCAACCACTAAATGCCCGTTCTGGAAATATCGAAGTTCTCTACTTCCGTGACTAAGCGAACATATCGATGCGGTTCTACTACATTAAGAAAAATGCTTGGGTTGTTTTTTAAAATATATATAAAATATCTAAAATATTTAAAAAATTTTAAAATCCACGTTGTTCAAGGTAAGGTATCTCATTTCAAAAATAGTTTAAAGCTTCCAAAGCAAATTATATTAAGACATGGTCCATGCAGTATTCTTTGAGATCATAATGTCCATCTGTGGTAATAGAATCAGTTAGATCTTGACATTCTGGTTCAATAGGCATTTGATAGAATTCATACATTAAGCTTAGTGTTTTTAAATATTCTCTATTTGCCAAAGATTTGAGCGCATTTTCTTCGTTGGGCCTGGCAAATGCTCCCATTATGTTATCGAACTAAAACTGTTATAATCGGCGCACGTTCGAAACCGTCTGTCCTTTTTCGGGACTATCACCACTGGAGTAGTAATTAACATAGACCAAACTTAATATCTGAACGTTTTCCTGACTTCCTTTTTTAGTCTATCGTAAGTAACTTTGAAGATTTCATAACGAATTATCTTATTTTCGTTCGTTTAACTTTTAAAATATTTGTTCTGTCTGTCACTTTGGAACAATTAGCGAGTAAATAGAGGTGTATATATATGTACATATGTGTGTATTTTCTTCTCTCACGTGGTCCTTGTTTTTGGTTTCCGTCACTAATTTTGTTTGGCACTGCACATAATTAATATGGAATGACAATGCTTTGTAAGTGCTTTAATGGTTATACGGAAAATTTAAGATTTCTTCCCGCATTGTAAAAAAGTAATGGTACTTTTCGCAGAAATCAGAATGTTAAGACTTGCAACATTTATTGAAGCCGCATATATTGGCTAAAGCATGAGCCATAAGCAAAATCCTAAAATATAAGGGAAGTAGATAGATACACTGCAGTACACACAGGATATGAACCGGTCCGTAGGGAAAAAATATAAATGTTGGCAAGGGGTTTCAAAGTGTTTATTTGTTCACCATGTAAATAATAAATTTTCTAAAAATTTCTCGTCACAAAAATCCGATTTTACCTCTACTATAACGCAGAGGAGAATGATGTCCTTTTCACGCCCTTAGTGATGTTAGTGGAGAGTCCTCGAAATTGAACCAGACAAACAAAAAGGGGGAAATTGAGCACACATCCGACTTCCCCCATCTTTTCTAGATAATAACCAGAGCATATCGATCCCCCTGACTTATCATCCATAACAAATACTACTGAAAATGGAGGAGTTAGAATCTTGGGATATTGTTCGTATAATATATATATATAGTTTTATATATATATAGTTTTATATATATATATAGTTTTATATATATATATAGTTTTTATATTTATATAGTTTATATATATATATAGAGTAGCTACACTATGAGAGCACCAGACCACTTTTTGTACTGAAAAAAAGTGACCAATTTGCCACGTTCATTCTGGACCACTTTTGTACTGAAACCATTTTCTATGGGAACAGCAGACCACTTTTTGTATTCAGAAATGGTTCAATTTTATCTTGGGCAACTATCTCGCTCTAACACCTCATCTGTCTCGCTCTAACAGCCCCATTTTGTCTTCCAGGGGATGACGTCATCCGGTTGGTTGGTCAGCTGTTCAAGCTCTTGTCTTAGCTGATTTTTAATAAAATAATGCTGGCTTTTTTTGCTGGAATCGAACCGAGAACGCTTGGTTTTGTAAAATCCGAGGCGCCGTACCATCAGGCCATGGAGATGTTGTGTGAATGTTCTTTAAACTTGCTATATACGCTTAGAGTTGTGGGGACAGAGACATCGGGACACTTGTGCAAGCCTGGACACACACACACCCACACAACACACACACACACACACACACACACACACACACACACGCATATTTATATTCGATATCTTAAAATAGATCACGGCTGCTTGGGATGGTATGAATGGAAATTAAAGCCTAGAAAATTTTCGCTGTAGGGGTGTGCGTGTACTGAAAAGTCTTATCAGAAATCCTCTACGGGCTATGGTTTTCGTGATATTAGCGATCATACCTTTTACGATGTAATTCATATTACTAATAATTCAAGTCTAGGCTATTTTTTTTTTGTAAGCATTAAGTTGAGAATTGGTTAAATTAAAATCTTTGATGAGCTATAATATTAATGTAGGATGATGTGGCGACTTAGATGAGTAATGATAATTGTATAGGCACAGCCTTGTTAGAAAATTTTTAGTCTTCAAGTGCAATGGCATAACTGGTAATTTTATAGCAAACAAACTCGCACAGCCGAGAAAAGTAAACAAGTTCAGCGATTTCCTTGTGTCTATTGGAAAGTCTTCCGCTCAGTATAAATCTTATCAGCAATGCCGCTTCATATTTATATCCTCTAAAGTATCATAATCCGAAATGGTGTTGTATCAATAGTGCAATAGTGAAGACTGGGGTAATATAAGTTAAAAGCTTTGGTGGATGGTATTTAGCATCACATAATTCTAGTATGATATAGAAGCTTTGGTTAAGACCGTGACTATGGTCGACATGGTAATGACATGGCTTAGCAGGTAATTTGATATTACCTTTTACCAAGATCATGGCGGTTGAGATTGGGTTAAGTTTAGTGGTGCTCGAAGTTTATTTTATGGGCGGTGGGTGTGCATAATATAGTAGGAAGCTTTAGTGAATACCATACTTTTCAACCATCTAACTCTATCAAACACATCTGTGTCGCTCTAACATTAATCTGTTCATACTTGAGGCGGTTATAATAGCCTGAAATTATCTTATTCATATTGGTCAATGAGGAATTCCACAGGTTTTGTTTACAATTCGTTATGTTTTTTCGGGTCTGGGATTAACAAATATTTTGAGAATAAATTAAGTTTGGTGATGCTTGAAGTTTCCTTTATGTGCGGTGGATGCGTATAATCTAGTAGGAAGTTTTAGTGAATACCATACCTTTCAACCATCTCGCTCTAACACACAACATCTGCCTCGCTCGAACATACATGCTTGAGGTAGACATGATCGTTTACATGTCATCTTGGAGCTGTGTGTTATCAGTTGTTTGATTTATATGCTATGCCTGCCTGGAATTATCATGTTTGTGTTGGGCTGGTGTGTATACTTGGTAGATGAGAGCTTTAGCGACAATATGCCATCGTTTACTTGCCAGCTTGGAACTTGGTGATATCAGTTTTTTGCTTTATATGATCTGGCTGTCGGGGGTTATCATGTGTGTTTAGCTGGGCTGGAGTGAATATATATCTGAAAATGGATCATGTGAAACTGCTGCGATATTAAATGTTAAATTTAAAGCTTTGATGAAAGAATGCGATGTTCTAGATGGCAACAAAATGAAAGTTTATAAGTATTTGGTAAGATTATGTTCTATAAAAAAATCTAATAAGCAGAAGAAAATGGTATACTAATCTGGTAAGAGTATGTTCCATACAAAATCTAACAGGCAGAAGAAATTTTATAAAAATCTGGGTGTCTCTATTGAACCACAAGAGACTTGATTTTTCACAGGTTTACCTGGTAATCACTCTTTTTAAAATTTCGAATGGGATCCTCAAATAACTGATAGTACTGCAGAGTTATCCATTTGAGAACCTTTTTCACATAGCTAATCAGCTGCTTCATTACTCTAGATATCCATATGTCCATGAACCTAGAATAGGGTGACCATAGAAATTCGAAAAAATCGATTTTTTTTTTGTTTTCATATTTTCAAAGTTTAACTATTGAAGAATATGCCTACAAGAGAATTTTTCAAAATTCGAATTATTTTCGTAGATGCAGGTAATTTGCTGACGCGGCATCCAAACTGGCTCGGCCGGAACTAATCGTACAAAAGACGTTAGAGATTCTCCGTCTACCTGAATCCATATTTCTCAGTAAACCATTTTGTTCCTTTATATATATATATAAATATATTGTAATACAATACCCCAAGGTGGCTTGTATCTTTTATATTTAGTGTTCACTTGCATCCAGCTGCTAACAGTTGAATTCTAACTTCCAAACCACGTGGACGTATGTGCTGTGAGTGAAATAAAAATATTTTGAGTGATAATTTTAAACGCGTTTTTCTCGAAACTGCCTTTTTCAAGACGATGCTCACGATTTCTCAAGTTCTACTGGATCGATTTACTTGAAATTTTTTTGAGAGTCTTCTTTATAGACTTGTCTATGTCCGGAACTAGCCGCATCCCCAAATTTCAATTTTTACTATTTTTAAAAAATTCGAAAATGTAAAAAAAAAGTGGTACAAATATTGCTTTTTTTCAGGCAGCGGCCATTTTGTGAAAAAAATTTCTTTTCCAACTTTTACCCAGTTCCAGATATAGCGACATTACTCTAGACTAATAATCTTTTATATATTTTTTTTCGGATTTCTAGGCGGGTTGGAATCGTGGGCATGATCACGCGCCAATTTTGTTGAGGCCCCCCACTTCATCAGCTGCTAATTTTTTGAATTTTAAACTTTTTTAATTTTTTAATTTTTTTCTGTATTCTTGTAATGTTAATAAAAAAATGGATAGAAAAATATTGATTACCTTTTGTTTACGGTACTTCAAAAATCACCTAAAATTCGGGCCTCTAGACTAGAATACTGCCATAAGTATTTATACGTTTTATTTTTTTATTTTTATCTCCTCTCATTACCTTTTAATGAAAAGTTATATTTTCTGCCTTATTGTATAACTTTTCAGTTGTTAATTTTATCGCTTACAGCATAGGGGATATATTTTTTCTTTATTGTCTAACTAGATAGAGTATGCACATATTTAAGGGTATTTATAACTCATTTGTGTTTTAATAGTAATAAAATTGAAATTGAAATATCACGTAGGACCAAGTGCGGAGACGCCCTCTATCGTCGGAGGCCAAGATGCACTTTGGATCGTTGCATCAGCGGAATAAATAAATAATCAGAAGCTTTGATCAGACTGAAATAAAACCAAGGTACCTTAGGCTTGTAGATTTCTTCGCGATATATTTTTCACTGTGAAAGCAAGTGATAATCAAATTCTGATCCGGATTTAAATTCAAAAAGGCAGAGCATAGGGCGCCAGGAGGCCTCTGGTTTTACTTGGGTCTGATCGAGTCCCTGATCTTATATATTCCGTTGTCTTTGTTAAGAATCGATGAGGGTTTTAGATCAGGAAAATTATTGTACATGATGAAAAAGGATTCCAGAATTTTTTAATTTAGCCATTATCCGTTTTCTTTTTTATTTTTAGATTGATTTGTTTCATAGCTCAAAACGCTAATTACTGCACCCTACTATTTGTAGATATAGAGAATGAGGGTAAATTGTATGTAATATTTGCTTTGGAGTTAATTGGCTTGTTATGTGATTGAATATTTCAAAAGTTCAAGTTTTATACCATCATGAATGCGAGTCATAGGAATAGGATAAGTGTAATCCTATTCTTCTGGTTCCGAGTTACTAAAGAGGCTTTCAGAATCTTCCATCTGCTGACTTATGGCAGATCTTAGGGATTTCGCAAAATCTCCTCCGATAGCTCCAAGCTCGCTTTCACTTTCTGATTCCAACCCATTTGCATTGTGATCAAAATTATCCGAAAATCTAGATAAAGTAAATAAAAGTAAATTTATCAAAAGTAGAATATCCGACTGATACTCATAGATATGTACCCTGAAATATAATTACAAAAAACAATGGCATGAGAAGCCAATTAAACATGATATTTGCTTACCCGAATACTGAAATGGTTTATACTTGAAAATATTTTACAAAGTCCACAATATTACTAGAATAACTGACGATTTTTTGGAAAAACACTTACAGCTGCACACTCAAACTGTTTTCCGATTTGTACTTAAGCTATCAGCCATACGCAGACATCCCTATGTGGTTGAATTTTCCATTTTTTAATGGCGTTTTCACTATAAAAAATCTATTAATGTTGTGAGCTTAATAAATGACTTTGTAGTGATTCGAGATCATACCAATTTTGCCTTCTAGAACAATTGGTTTTGCTAACATGTTTTAAAAATCCCTTAAGGACGCTTGGAATTTATTACGGGGGTTTGAATAGAAGATGGTAGTTCAATGAAAAAATGAACGTTAATAAAATTAGTGGTCATAAATTTAGAGAGGGTAGGAGCAGTAAAGTAGCTGGTCATTTTTTAGATTTAAAATTGGAAAAATGTTCCTGCGATAGTCGTAGACCCTTTGATGGCAATCCCATACTCCACTCACTGTACCTCCTTTCCTAATGATTTTGTCTTGTTAAGAGGAATCAATTTATGACTAAATTTACAAAAAAAAACGTAGTGCTTCTTTCTAATTAATCAGACATTTTCAATTATTTTTTTTAATTGAAACGTGAAAGGGATGTTTTTCAGTTTTTCAGGTATCCTTTGAATAGTACGCAATGAGTGGACCAAATCTGTAACAGCTTCTCTTTAATTAATAATTTACTGCAATAATTGAAAATATTTTCCTACACATAAAAAGCTCACGACTTCCCGACTCCTATTATAAATAGAGTGCAGAATATTCTAGCATGGTAAAAGGAAATATAAAAATACTGCAGCCATATCTGTAAAAATTATAAGTGTAGTACTTGAAGTATTGTAACAAGTGAATCCTCTTTATATTCCACGCCGTGCATAAATGAGGGTCCTCAAGGTTACCTTTGCTGACTTCCACTATTTCGCACATGGCAACGAATGCAATAAAGTTAACAACATATTTCCATGACCACGTTGTTTGAACATTGCACATACGTATTCATACTTAGTAGAGTATCCTTTATTTATGTGCTGAAATATTCGGAATTGAAAATTTTAATTTGAGATAAAATAAAACTCGATTCATGGGCATGTTAAATTCATGGTCGGAATATTAGAACGACATAATTTACAATCCTGCACCCTTTTACCTACTCTTAAAAGTACTCACAATTTTATGGTCGCATTGCAACGTTAAGTAGAAACTTTTTAGATGGATATTATTTACTTTTTAGTGTTACAATTCCACCTACCTACTAAAATTCTTTCAAGGACTTCAAATATTTTTACTATTAGTATATTAGAAGACAGCACCTTTAATTAATAGCTGTAAGAAATTCTTGTTTGATATTTCCATTGCTACATATCATTTCCTATGGTGCATCCCCCTTTTGGAGCCTTCCCCGGTTAATTATAATTTTATCATTTAGCTATGGACTTGCTTAATAACATGATTCTGCCTTTTTTATATACATACATACTGACTGGGATGTAATAGAAGCTATAAATCGTTCCGCCTTTCTTTGAATTTGAACGTGACCTTCTCATCCGATGTGTGTTTGTATAAATAGCAAATGTAAGAGCTTTACTGCTTCTGTTGGTGCAAAATTAATTCGGAAATAGTGCACGGTTGAGAATTGTGGAATGAAACTGAATATCTTTGGTATTGTATATGTTACAGTCAAAACCCGATTTTACTAGGAAATTCTAGTTCTAACAAATCGCTCTCGGTAATGCTAGTTTTAACTATTATAACACAGTTAAAACTAGAATTAACGAGAGCGCTTTGTTAGAACTAGTATTAACTAAAGAATATTTAGTTAATTCAGGTTGTGGCTGAATTCTCGCGTAGCTCTTAGTTAAATCTAGAACTGACTGGTTGCTATTAGTAAGATTGTAACATGAGAAAAGACAACAGATGGTAAACTCTTCCTCAATCGCTTTGTTCGAAGTAAAAAGGCACAACGGAATTTTTCTGTACGGCCGGAAGTATTTTAATGGTGTAAGAATGTGTGTGGCTTACGGGGTGAGTATTGCGAGCAGAGAAGAATCTACAAGTGCTCTGCCTAAATATTTTATTAGAACATTTATCATGCGTGTACCTACTGACAAAGAATCGAAAGGCATCCGGAAATCCAGCGGTGCTCAAATGAGTCGATGTGACAAGCTATTGCCACATCGACAATAATTTGCTGAAGAGAAAGATACCTTGGAGTTAGGAGATGCTCTTACCCTCTCTGCTGGTCGATCGTACCTGATATCAACAGGGAGAGCAACCAGGTCTTCGAGACCATGCTAATAAGCAGTTTTAAAGCGAAAATTCCATCTAGGGATGAATGGGCATCACACTCTGTGCTTCATCTTGATAGATATCATAAATTATACGTACGGTTCCAAATCTGAAGACAACACCGGAACAGGGGTCTTCGGTGAGGAGCCTTATTTGGAACTTGCTATACACCTGAAAAGCCATTTTACGGTCTTCCAGGTGGAGGTCAAGGCCATTCTTGAAGCTGAAAGGAAGTTCCTTAGGTCGAACACTGAGAATAAGGAGATTGCCATCTGCTCGAGTAGCCAAGCGGCTGTCAAAGCCTTGTCAAAGCCCTTCACAACCCTCAACTTAGTGCTGGAGTATAGGACCACCCTGAATTCCCTCTCTCAGTATAACAGGGTACTCCTTATTTGGGTGCCTGGTCACAGTGATGTTGACGGAAACGAAAACCCGAAAGAGCTTGCGCGTCTTGGTGGGGCCTCGGATGCACCATCCCCCACAATCCGGATCACGCCGGGACACGCTGTCTCTAGTATTGTGATTTAGGCCGATTGCTAACACAGTTTTCCTTGGTTAGGTGATCCTTTGTGCAGAACAGCAAAGGAAATGTTGGGTAAACCTCACCCATGTTTCACAAAATAAGGTGCTAGTACTGAGCTAGCCTGTCTATTATTACTGGACACTGTTCTCTCAGGGGTCACCAACATAGATTATAACTTGTTGATAATCCGATATGTAGAGGATTCAAAGAGAAATCTGAAACGGTGACTCACTTTTTTGTCACTGTCCAGCTTTCTCCGAAAAACTTTATAGATTCCCTAGCTCACACCTCCAGGGTGAGTTGCTCGAGGCCAGTAGGGAGGGTTGAGAGCCAATTAAAAGCGGTCGGTTGGGACCTATGATCATTCCTCATGGGTTTGGAGGGTGAACAATGGGCCTTGTCGTGGCCTACGCTCTAGGGCCTCCCGCCCCCCGTGGGGGGCCCTGTCCTCAATCCATCCATCCGTACCCTCTCTGAATATGCCCACATCAGCGACGAGGCGTCAAAGGGTTCAAGGTGTTCACATATATTTCTCCAATTTAAAATAAAACAAAAATCATATAAAATAATTCTATCTAAATTTGCTCCATTTCCCCGGCACTCATGCCTTTGAATTGCTTATGGCGGATGTTCAGTATCATAGCTGATCGCTTAGCTGTGTATGAAGTTGTGCGCATGATAGGAATAGAAATATTCATTCTGACTAAATCCGGAAGTTCCCAGCCCTTATGCCTCAATATGTACGAATGCTAGAAATAGAAATATTCATTCTGTATTAATTCGTAAGTTCCCCAGCCCCCATGCTTCTGCATTGCTTATGACGGGTGTTAATTATCATAACTGAACGCTAAGGTGATTGTCAAATGTCCGAATGGTGAGAACCGCAGCATGCCTTTATATTGCTTGTTGCCGCCGATTACGGTATACAAGATATTACTGTCCCACACCATAGATTTGGCATTTTTTGTGTGACGTCATGTGAATTGAATCACATTAGGTCATTCCATCCCTGATTTTGATGAAATTTGACAAGTTGGTTGTATATATTGTTTGTAGCATTTTGCTGAAATATTTTCTGTTTTTGTCATTTTTTGGCGAAGATACATTATTACGAAATTGAAAAGTGACAAATTTTGCTTGGTAGGTGTTATTGTAAAAACTTATATCTCAGAATACACCTACAGATCGCAATTCCATGAAAGAAACACTGTTTACTTAACCTTACGGAAGTGACGCGCGGTTTATAAGTCCGTACTAATATTATATCAATTTTATTTTTGTTGTAAACGAATCTACTTCTATGAGCTGCTGTGTATTCCTGGGAAACCAGCAGACGTACACGTCAGTTGGTCGCCAACTCTCCTTGTGTTTGTGTAATCATATTGTACGTTAGGGTGCCACAGACCGCACACGCATGGTAGAAACAAGTCGGAAAAGGAAAGGCTGATATTAATAATTAATTAGGAGTATTGTTAGGACGAATATTTGAGTTTTTCTTATTTGTATAAAAAGTTAAGATGTCGTTCTTTGCAAATGAAATCTTTATTTTAGCTTTTGAAAACTGTTATATACTTGCGGTCCCGTCGACCGTATGCCACTGTTGCTGTCCTGCCAGGGGTGCCACTTACGGAAAGTTAAGGGCGCTTGGAAATTTCTAAAAAAAAAAAAACATAGTTGTGTTTTTTTACGAATATTTATTTTCAAGCATAATGGATATGCACGTTATCCTTGAATATCTCAAAATGCCTACTCTCGATTTCTTTTATTTTTTTTTATTTTTATCCTTAATGGGTTTTGAGACAGCTGAGAAAACGGAACTCGTTGAAGTTTGGCTGGCGTTATTTTTTATGTAACTCAGAAAACTTTAAACGAAAATTGTTGTCGGATTATATGCACTAGTTCCTTCATGGATATCTCTGGATCGAACTTCGACACTGGTACCAGAGCCGACCTTTGATCCTCTATTACAATGTTCAAAGTAATACGATTTATGGTCAAATATGTTCTCGAGCAATAAATTTGATTTCTTGAAAAAAAGAAAAAATGTCATGCAATGTTCTGCCCAATGAGAACACTCAAGAAAAAATATAGAGAAGGATGTGGACTGTAAATAATAACGCCGGGGAATATTTTATAGCCAGTGGTTTATTGTACGCACGTAAAACTTAAGTACAACACTACAACTAGAACTAAAATTCACAAAATTCAATTTCACACTTAAGAACTAAACTTCAATATATTCAAAAAAATCGCTTACTCACTACACAATAATAATTTCAATATAATACTGTCAAAGTTGTGGCTACTTTGACCAATGGCACTATATGTATATATATATATAGGTATATAAATATATTAATTAATATGAAATATAATATATGATTAATGAAAAATGTACTCACCAGTATAAAACTATGGAATCGACTTTATGGCGTTGGTAATCAAATAGTTAGTGATTATCTTGTTCTAGTCGTTCCCCGGAACAAGATACTTTACTTCGGTCGAGACCCAAAGCAAAGTTGTATTAGTCGTGTTTATTCTAGTCGGTACCCAGAATAAATATCTTTATCTCAGTCGAGACCCAAGATAAAGGTTTGAGATTAGTGAGTGTTATTCTAGTCGCTACCCGGAATAACTATCTTTATCTCAGTCGAGACCCAAGATAAAGGTTTGAGTTAGTCTATGTTATTCTAGTCGCTACCCAGAATAACTATCTTTATCTCAGTCGGTACCCAAGATAAAGTTGTTGAGTTAGTAAAATTTATTCCAGTCGAGACCCAGAATAAATATCTTTATCTCAGTCGTTACCCAAGATAAAGTTATTAGGTTAGTAAATTTTATTCCAGTCGAGACCCAGAATAAATATCTTTATCTCAGTCGGTACCCAAGATAAAGTTGTTATTAGTAAATTTTATTCCAGTCGAGACCCAGAATAAATATCTTTATCTCAGTCGGTACCCAAGATAAAGTTGTTATTAGTAAGATTTATTCCAGTCGAGACCCAGAATAAATATCTTTATCTCAGTCGCTACCCAAGATAAAGTTGTTATGTTAGTAGAATTTATTCCAGTCGAGACCCAGAATAAATATCTTTATCTCAGTCGTTACCCAAGATAAAGTTGTTATGTTAGTAGAATTTATTCCAGTCGAGACCCAGAATAAATATCTTTATCTCAGTCGTTACCCAAGATAAAGTTAATATGTTAGTAGAATTTATTCCAGTCGAGACCCAGAATAAATATCTTTATCTCAGTCGTTACCCAAGATAAAGTTAATTTGTTAATAATTATATTTGATTACACTAGCCAAGTCGAATTCCAAAATGATGCGCACTCTATAGAAGCTGGATACTAAAAGAGAAAGATTCAAGTTGGCCTGCGACTTATATTGCCTCTGAACTGCGCACGGCACCAACAAATTATTTTACTTTGCGCATAACAACCAAAGTACATTGACCTTAGCAGCTGTGCGTAGGTAGCAACAGAAAGCCCGTTGACCTTAACAGCTGTGCGTAGGTCAGACGAGTGCATTGACCTTAGCAGCTATGCTTAGTAGGTACAACGTATTAACTGAACTAATAGAATATACCTATACATACACAATATGGCCATTTCTAAACTATTTTTAGTTAATACTAAAATGTTTTATGCCTTTTAAGCTAAGTAATAATTTGCTAATAATATAGATTTTAATTTCAATTAAAAGCTTGATGAATTCTGTCGATCGTGTCGAGATTTTGTAATGTGGAATGTAGCGATCATGTGTCGATTGTTGTCTCCACTAAAAAACTGCTTTATCGGCGAGCTTGTAGGTAGGTATATGTAGTTTCGTTCCCAACCTAGTTTCAATAATAAGAAATGCTTGGAATTAAAATCTTTTGAATGATTTAATTTTCAGGTGGCTATTTAATGTTGGTTTGAACATACTGCCCCCTGTTGAAAGGTTGAATTTTATTTGAAAATTCAAGCTTTCAAGTAACTATAAATTAATTTTAAAATGACGACGTAAAGCATACCTTGGTTGTCTTCTTTGCTATATATATATATAAATAATTATATCTTACTTTCCTACTTTCCTAAATGTTCCAGCGATCGGAATCGGAAAAATAAATTGTGATGTCTGTTGCAATGAATTGATTAGCTGAGCCAGAGCATCGCATTCCTTTGGTTGACGTCTGTTTCATTGACGATCACTTCGTGTTGGACGGGTTTTAATTGACATGTAATGAAATAGATTCTCGTTGGCAGCATAGCCGAACTTCGCTGAGCGCTGATAAGGTATCACGTCCCAGGTCCAGGGTTCGAGTCTGGCGAAATAACCTATATATTTTTTTTAAAGCTGTTTTTTTTTTTTTTTTTTTCTGAAAAAAAAAATCTTTGTTATGAAGAACAATAGCAAAGATTTGGACTTTGCATAATTGTGATTATGCCCCTGTCTACTAGATGAAAAGGGTTTTGTGGTTTGTAATGCAGAAATTGCAAATTGGGAGAAGTTCTGTGTCTTGAAACAATTTGTTTTTTTTTTTTTTTTTTTTTTACAATTAAATGAAATTATAGCAATAGCTAAACTTCGCATAATTATTGTTATTATAGCCCATGTGTACTTTTGAAACTTTGAAATTTTAATTTTTGACATGGGCGTACGGTTATACGTATGTGTGTGTGTACATATTTACATACGGCTTATTACATTAATCTAGAGTTTTAGAATTTAGATAGATAAATTTTTGTTATTTTTCATATGATTTTGTTTTGGGGTTTTTTTTTTTTTTTTTTTTTGGAGGGCATTGCTGTTGTGTACCTGTATTTAGGTACATATGTTGAGAATGGATATTTTAATTGTTTTTTAGTACACATGCAATTATCGTTATAGATTTGGGTTGTCTGCCGAGTTTGGAAAAATACATACTTTCGTAATCGGCCTTTTTAAGAGTCCCTTGCTGGTTTTTATTGTAACTACTCTTATGTAGTTATCATTTCCTTTAAACACTTCTTGTATTCTTCCTAATATCCAATGACATGCAGGTAAATTTGTTTCTTTAATCAGAACTAAATCTCCGACAGAAGGATTTAATGTTGGTTGTTGCCATTTAGGCCTATTTTGCAATGAATTCAGGTAATCGGTTGACCATTTGTTCCAAAAGTGTTGCTTCAGGAGTTGTACATGATTCAATCTAGTAACTGATGATATTCTACTGGGCATCACAGGCTCTGGTGGTGCGATTAAAGATTTTCCTATCAAAAAATGTCCTGGAGTTAATGCATTGAGGTCATCTTTATCTTCAGTCATGGGACACAAGGGTCGCGAGTTTAAACAGGCCTCGATTTGAGCCAGGACTGTTGCAAATTCCTCAAAAGTTAGAAGGGCGTTTCCTAAGACTCGTTTTAAATGAAATTTAATAGATTTCACTCCAGCTTCCCACAGGCCTCCAAAATGTGGAGCCGAAGGTGGATTGAAGTGCCAGTGAATGCCGTCGTGCGCAATTTTTTCAGCAATTTCGTTGCTTGCGTTTTTGAGTGCAGATTTGAATTCTTTCTGGAAAACCTTGTCGGCACCAACAAAATTGGTTCCGCAGTCAGAATAAATATCAGTGCACAAACCTCGGCGACTAGAAAACCTTTTGAAAGCTGCGATGAAATTAGCTGTAGATAAGTCAGAAACTGGCTCAATATGGATAGCTTTCGTGGCCATACAGACGAAGATACATATATAGCCTTTGTAATATCGATTGCCCCTGTGCTTTGACATTTTTAAATTAATAGGACCGGCATAATCGACACCTGTTTGTTGAAATGGTCTTGAGATATTCACTCTTGGAGTTGGCAAATTTCCCATTATTTGAGTCCTAGTTCGGGCAGCTTGCTTGAAGCAGGGAATGCATCTATGTAGGATGTTTTTTACTGTTCGTCGTCCTTGTAAAACCCAATATTCGTGTCTTAGAGTATTTAATACAAGCTGTATACCACCATGCAAAGTTTTTAGATGAATATGATCTATAATTAGGTTTGTTAATTTACTTCCTTTTGGTAGAATGATCGGATGTTGTTGATCATATGGGATATGAGCGTTTTGTAAGCGACCTCCTACCCGCAATAACTTGTTATTGTCAAGAAATGGATTAAGGGATATCAAATAGCTTTTAGCTGGAAGCGATAATCCTGCTTTTAATTGTCTTATCTCGGTATCGTAAGTAATGCCTTGCGCTAATTTTATTAACAGATATTTTGCTTCCAGCAGCTCTGTTGGGGAAAGCTGTTCGGTTTGTTTAATTAAACCTTTTGTCAGATCTTGGCTTGCTCGGATATTGTTCAAAAATCTGAGGCAATATGCTGTGACACGATTTAATTTTATGAAAGAAGAATATTTATCAAATAATTCGTTTATCATTGTTTGGGCTACAGCAGTATGTGTCACGCGCTTTTGTTCAGAATCTATCTGCATGTTAGCTGAGGGTTTTGACTTAGGCCAATGTTCCTCGGGCTGCTGAAGCCAACTGGGTCCGTGCCACCAGAGTTCAAGATTGATTAGATTCGCAGGTTTGATTCCTCTGCAGTTGCAATCTGCGGGATTATCTGCGGAACGCACGTGACGCCAGGCTTTGATATCTAGTTGTTCCTGGATTTCAGAAACCCTATTCGCTACATAAGTCTTATATTTGTTTGGATGATTGTGTATCCAAGATAAGACTATAGAAGAGTCTGTCCATGCATAGATGGGGACTCGATTAAGTTCCAAGTCTATCTTTACTCGATTTATAAGACGAGTTAATAAAACTGCTCCACATAACTCCAGCCGAGGAAGTGATACAGGTTTCACAGGAGCTACTTTTGATTTTGCCATTAGCAAATTGATATGGATTTTTCCTTCGACGTCAACAACCTTGATATACACAGCAGCAGAATAAGCTTGATTGGAGGCATCTGAGAATCCGTGTATCTGACAATTTGTTAAATTGTTTGTCGTATGTAGCCAGCGTGGGATTTTAAGCTGGCTGATATGATACAACTCTGCCTTAAAATGCCGCCATTGGGTGTCAATGGGTGCAGGAATCGGATCATCCCACGAACATCCAGAAAGCCACAAAGTTTGCATCAGAACCTTTGCAGTGATTACTATTGGTGAGATCCAGCCTAGTGGATCAAACAATGTAGCAATTTCTGATAAAACAGATCGTTTAGTAGATAGACGGTCTGCGATTTGTCGATATTGCAAGATAAAGTAATCAGCTCCTGGATACCAGTGGATACCAAGAGTTTTTACTGACTCATCACTTGCAAACCGTAAGGGAAGTTGTAATTCCCTTTGCTCCTCTGGAATGTTTGCTAGAAGATCCGAGGAGTTGCTCACCCATTTCCTTAGATTAAACCCAGCTAAAGATAATAGACTAACGAGCTCCGTTTGTATCTTGACAGCTTCATCGATAGATTCTGCACCTGTAATTAAATCGTCTACGTAGAAGTCGCGAGTAACAATTTTAGCAGCAATTGGATACTTCTCAGCTTCATCCAGTGCAAGCTGATGAAGTGTTTTGATAGCCAGATAAGGAGCTGGAGTAGTACCAAACGTTACCGTTGTTAGTTGATAGTCCTTTATGGGTTCACTAGGACTATTTCTCCAAATTATTCTCTGATACCTTTGATCTGCTGATTGAATGTTAATCATTCTATACATCTTTTCTATGTCTGCGGACATAGCGTATTTGTATTTTCTCCATCGTAGTAAGATAGAAAAAAGTTCAGATTGCAAGACTGGTCCAGTATGGAGCTGTTCGTTTAAGCTTTTCCCATTAGTAGACTTGGCTGAAGCGTCAAAGACGACTCGAACCTTTGTGGTCGTACTATCTGATTTTATAACAGCGTGATGCGGAAGGTAGTAGCTTTGTTCTCTGCTAACTTCCTTTTCAGCTGGTTTCATATGCCCTAAGGCATGATATTCGTTTATGCAATTTTTATAGTCTTTGTAAAGATCAGCATTCTGAAGTAGTTTCTTCTCGAGACTATAAAACCTGCGTAGGGCCATATTTCGGGAATCGCCTAGCACTGGTTTTTCTTCGATGAATGGTAAACATACTTCATAACGACCACTCGCATTGCGACGATGAGTATTTTGATACAACCGTTCACACTCTTGTTCGGATTTTGAGAACTTCCGTACGTGAGGAGTGATTTCCTCAGTTTCCCAAAACTTTCGCAGGATTTTGTCTATAGATGCGTCTTGTTCAGCTTGCGCATTGATTGTTAAAGATGAAACCTTGGAACTAGAGTCTGCTTGAGATAAATTTCCAAAGAGGATCCATCCTAGGGTGCTATTTTGGGCAATAGGGGTTCCTGGAGGACCCTTTCTTAATCCTTCCAATAAAATTTCCCCGTAAACATCTGCTCCTAAAAGTATATCAATTTTTCCGGGTTTATGGAAAGATTGATCTGCTAGATCTAGATTCTTTATATGTTCCCATTCTTGCATTTGAATGGTGGAAGGAGGTAGGAATTCAGTGATCTTGTTCACGATTAGTGCTGTCACTGAAGTGGCCTTATGTGAATCTGATAACGAGCGTATTTCAAAGGATGTTTTTCCTTTTACATTTGTAGCTTGTGTGTTCCCCAAGCCTGTTATCTGAATTTCTACGCGGGTGGTAGGTAATTGCAGTTTGCGTGCTGCTGCTTGGGTAATGAATGACACTTGAGACCCAGAATCTATTAAGGCCCGTAATGTCAATATGACGCCCTTTGAGGAGGCAATATTTAGCAATGCTGTTGCAAGCAGTGCTTGTGTAATACGCCGTGGGCGATTGGTGTAGAATGTTCGTAAAGAACTATCTGGTATGACCTCAGTTGTAGAGGGAGAATTGAGTTTCTGTGCTTGTTTAATAGAATTATTGCTTTGCTTAGTTGAAAAATGAGTACTTTGATTGGATGTACCACTATTCTTGTGAAGCAAAGAATGGTGTTTTCTACCGCATTGCCGACACGTAAATTTGCTTGGGCAAGATTTCGTGTTATGGTGCCTTGATAGGCAGTTTACACATAGACGGTTAGATGTAACGATCTTAAACCTTTTGTCAATGTCACACTTGATAAATTGTGGACATTTAAACAATCTATGTGGCTCTTTGCATATTGCGCATTTGTCTGTAGATGATGAGAAATGTGTTGATATCTTTTTAATGAAATTATTTGAGTTATTTGTTTTTTCTGGATGAACTGACTTTGAATCTAAAATTGCTTCCAGAGTTCGGAATCTGGTCTCTAGGAAGGTTTTTAGAGAATCAAACGTAGGCAAACCTTCTTCATTATTTACCTCCTGCTCCCACAAGCGATGGGTTTCCGTTGGTAGGCATTGCACCAACTTGTATATGAGAATTGGGTCCCATTGCTTTGTGGAAACTCCTAAAGCTTCAAGCTCGAAAATGCATTCTGAAGATCTGTCTAATAAGGATCGTATCGCCTTGGCAGATTCATTTGTTATTTTAGATAGATTACACAGAGTTTTCAGCTGAGCGTTCACTAATACTCGCTTATTGTCGTATCTATCCTTTAACGTTTTCCATGCATTTTCGTAGCTTGCATCTGTTACTGGAAACTGTCGCAGCAAGTGTTCAGCCTCGCCAGTAACACTTGTTTTAAGAAAATGTAGTTTTTGTACTGGAGGTAAAGAATGATTTTTATGAACTAGAGAATTAAACAAATCGTGAAATGATCTCCATGAATCATAAGAACCAGAAAATGTTGGCAGTGTAATTCTGGGCAACTTCAAAAAAGACGAAGATTGCTGATCAGTTCTAGTTTCTGCAGCAATTTTTTGTTCTACTTTTGGCTCAAAAGCATCTAATGCATCCCTAAGAATACCTCGGAATGCATAGTACTTATTTTCCACCTCTGCAAATTGATCATGTACGAAATAGTCGTACTTCTCAAGTTCACTGTCATCCAATGCCTGCGTAGCTTGGATAATTGCGTAATGAGTAGACTTGTAATCTGACCAGATTTCGCTTAAAGCGATTAAGCGCTCAGAAACAAGCCCTTTTGTTCGTTTCTCTACAGCAGTATTGTTGTAGTTCTTAAGAGATTTTTCGATGATTTTTGCGGAGGTGGCTTGGTTAGCCAAACATTTTTGAAGTGTACTCATGTTAAGACGTGTGAGATTATAAACCACTAGACTTTAAATTCGGCTACGAAGGATCATTAAATGTTCTGCCCAATGAGAACACTCAAGAAAAAATATAGAGAAGGATGTGGACTGTAAATAATAACGCCGGGGAATATTTTATAGCCAGTGGTTTATTGTACGCACGTAAAACTTAAGTACAACACTACAACTAGAACTAAAATTCACAAAATTCAATTTCACACTTAAGAACTAAACTTCAATATATTCAAAAAAATCGCTTACTCACTACACAATAATAATTTCAATATAATACTGTCAAAGTTGTGGCTACTTTGACCAATGGCACTATATGTATATATATATATAGGTATATAAATATATTAATTAATATGAAATATAATATATGATTAATGAAAAATGTACTCACCAGTATAAAACTATGGAATCGACTTTATGGCGTTGGTAATCAAATAGTTAGTGATTATCTTGTTCTAGTCGTTCCCCGGAACAAGATACTTTACTTCGGTCGAGACCCAAAGCAAAGTTGTATTAGTCGTGTTTATTCTAGTCGGTACCCAGAATAAATATCTTTATCTCAGTCGAGACCCAAGATAAAGGTTTGAGATTAGTGAGTGTTATTCTAGTCGCTACCCGGAATAACTATCTTTATCTCAGTCGAGACCCAAGATAAAGGTTTGAGTTAGTCTATGTTATTCTAGTCGCTACCCAGAATAACTATCTTTATCTCAGTCGGTACCCAAGATAAAGTTGTTGAGTTAGTAAAATTTATTCCAGTCGAGACCCAGAATAAATATCTTTATCTCAGTCGTTACCCAAGATAAAGTTATTAGGTTAGTAAATTTTATTCCAGTCGAGACCCAGAATAAATATCTTTATCTCAGTCGGTACCCAAGATAAAGTTGTTATTAGTAAATTTTATTCCAGTCGAGACCCAGAATAAATATCTTTATCTCAGTCGGTACCCAAGATAAAGTTGTTATTAGTAAGATTTATTCCAGTCGAGACCCAGAATAAATATCTTTATCTCAGTCGCTACCCAAGATAAAGTTGTTATGTTAGTAGAATTTATTCCAGTCGAGACCCAGAATAAATATCTTTATCTCAGTCGTTACCCAAGATAAAGTTGTTATGTTAGTAGAATTTATTCCAGTCGAGACCCAGAATAAATATCTTTATCTCAGTCGTTACCCAAGATAAAGTTAATATGTTAGTAGAATTTATTCCAGTCGAGACCCAGAATAAATATCTTTATCTCAGTCGTTACCCAAGATAAAGTTAATTTGTTAATAATTATATTTGATTACACTAGCCAAGTCGAATTCCAAAATGATGCGCACTCTATAGAAGCTGGATACTAAAAGAGAAAGATTCAAGTTGGCCTGCGACTTATATTGCCTCTGAACTGCGCACGGCACCAACAAATTATTTTACCTTGCGCATAACAACCAAAGTACATTGACCTTAGCAGCTGTGCGTAGGTAGCAACAGAAAGCCCGTTGACCTTAACAGCTGTGCGTAGGTCAGACGAGTGCATTGACCTTAGCAGCTATGCTTAGTAGGTACAACGTATTAACTGAACTAATAGAATATACCTATACATACACAATATGGCCATTTCTAAACTATTTTTAGTTAATACTAAAATGTTTTATGCCTTTTAAGCTAAGTAATAATTTGCTAATAATATAGATTTTAATTTCAATTAAAAGCTTGATGAATTCTGTCGATCGTGTCGAGATTTTGTAATGTGGAATGTAGCGATCATGTGTCGATTGTTGTCTCCACTAAAAAACTGCTTTATCGGCGAGCTTGTAGGTAGGTATATGTAGTTTCGTTCCCAACCTAGTTTCAATAATAAGAAATGCTTGGAATTAAAATCTTTTGAATGATTTAATTTTCAGGTGGCTATTTAATGTTGGTTTGAACATGCAAGTTGCAGTATTATCCTTGATCCTGTAAAGTTTTTACACCAAGAATATATTCTTTCCCTTCTAAAATATAATTCCAGTCATTTACAACAAGAAAAGAGAGACCCCAAAATATGCTTTCGTTCCAAACTTATTATCATTTTTATTTTATGTGAAAAAGATTAACACTTATTGTGTGTGTGTTCTGGAAATTAAACTTTTTCACTTTTCGCATAACAGAAAAATATTTATAACTTTTGAACGGAAGCAGATATTGAGGTAATTCTTTTTATGTTTTAAATCACTATTAACGGGTCATATTCGAAAAAAGGAAAAAATTACATCCTTGGTGTAAAAACTAAATTAGTTTCTTCTCATTACTTTTGCAAAAATATTTGCTTTTACTGATATTTTATTCAACAACCATGAAACAGTGTCACATATTCGAATTATGAGAGGTAATTTTTCAATCATTTCTGACAAAACCGCTGCATTGGTTGATCCTCCTCAAGAACGACGGCGCTTACAAAATGCATATGAACCAAATTCGCAATACAAAATTTTATTTTTGGAGATAATTGGCATTGAAATGGATATTAGATTTGAAAGCATGTGGAAGTTTTAGTTTATTGAATTGCTGAATTACAAGAAATTTGCAAGTTATTCACAAAGTTTACCATGTAATGCATTGAATTTTATTAAGAGTTCGTATGGACAGTTCTTTAAATTTTCAAAATTGAACAATAAGTTAATTGTGGTCTATAATTCAAATGGTTTCAGAAATTTGTCTTTCAGCGAAATTTTAAAACATATTACCCAAAATGAGTTTCAATCAAGTTGCTCTGAAGCCTATAAACTTGCTTGCTTAACATTAACAATTTCTGTTGGCACAGCTAGTGCTGAAAAATCGTTTTCAGCGCAAAAGCGAATAAAAATATATTTGAGAAACTTTATGAGATAAGAAAGACTGTCGAGCTTAGGCCTTATTTCATTTGAAAATCATCTCCTCAAGAATTAAACCAGAAGGAAAGAGTATACTAGGAGTTACACAGGACTTTTTTAAGAAGAGTAGGCACATGGAATTCATTTATAATTAAATTATCATGAAAGTAATGCATGAAATGTTTACAAAAGTTTTTTTATCCGTTCTTGAACAGTAACATAAGCTGCGCCCCTTCTTTTTCATATTTACTATTTATTGTATTAAAAATTTTTCCCTCTTAAGAAATCTGACTAAGGCATATTTCGTTGTAACTTAAAGGCACGGGCATACTACAGTTAGATGTTCTTTATATTTTTTATTTCAGCGAATTTATATATTAATTTTTTAATATTGGTCGATCCTGAACACCCGGCATACATGTAAAAGCCCTTGCTGTGCTTCAGTTTTGTTTTATTTTAAAATTGTATGTCCTTGAAAAGCGTCCATAATTTTCAAAAGCGCCCCTATACAATGACCGTAATTTTGAATTAATTAAAATTAACTAAGAAAAATTGATCTAACAATCGGTTTTAATAGTTCTTAATTTAAAACTGTAATTGACTGTTACAAATTCTACTGAATATTCTAAATCGCTTCTTCTGCTTAAACTAAAGCAATATATCGATTTAAATCAACTCCCAGAACAAATTTTCTCTTCCCCAGGATGGAAAATCATCTGTCTCGTTAGCTCACTGATAAGAGCAGTCGCCCGGCATGCGGAAGGCCCGGTTTCAAACCCCAGACGAGACGGTTGTTTTTTCTTCTTGTATTTATGGATTTGATTTAGAATCGTTAAAAATAAAAAAGTTCTTAAAAAATTCTTCTTTATCCAAAATTATTAGTCGTTCTTAACCTTCATGTCCACGGCAAAAAATTCTTCGAATCCCCACGACATGGCACACTTGTGCCACTTTGTGGTTATTCTCGCATTTCCAAAAATTTCCGAGAATAATTGTTGTTTATGTCTGTTCTATTATTATGACATTGAGTCTTTTAAAGTCAATTCAAAAGGTTTTGTGAAAGTTAACAACCGAGTGACGGTGTTACCGAAGAGTTGAGTTGAGTTGAGTGCGTGGAGTCAGCTGGAGCAGACGTTCCATCGTGCGTGTTACTGGTGTCAAAGTGTTAATTAGCATCATAAATCTGTAGTGCAGTGCAGTGACATTTTTTAAATATCTACCACGTCATAATAACTAAAATCCGCCGAGCCGTTTTTTAAAACTTTATAAATAATTCAATACCAGCCAAGTCCAGCGCTTTTCTATGCCCTGCCGGCATTCCACAAGCCAGCAGCACAGTACGGTAATGTTTATTTGATCTCCCATGTACATCAGTGATCAGTGCAAGGTCATTAGCCCTTGTCACTGATCAGCAATACGGGTGTCCCCAGCTGTGGTCATTGAACTGCACGGTCTGAGGTACTGAAAGCAGCAAATAGGCATAACACTATTGCAGTTTTTTTACCTCGCTGTGTCGTTGACTGCAGCTGGTTGCCCCTAAATAAATATTTGTGTTGTTGTGTGTCGCTCTTTCTTCTGCTTTTTTTTGTTTTGCTTTTGAACATGCAGAATTTTATTTTAGAATTTTGCAACATTCGCCGATTGGGGGCAAATCGTTTTTCGGTGTACTGCCACCTTCAATCAAAAAATCCGGCAATTCTTGCGCTAAGTGAAACCAAGGTCGTTTCTGATGCTGATTCCAATCAATATCACGTCCCTGGTTATAGCTTAGTGCCTCTTTTTTCTCCACATAGGGGGATCGCAATATATATTCGGAATGATGTGGCCTTTACCATTCTAAAAGATTTTCCACCTTCTGCCAATCCTGAGTTTAATTACATCTGGATTAGGTTCAAACTTCACAGGCACATCATCTAGTTTTGCTTCCTTTATCGAAGCCCAAATATGTCTGATGTCGACACGGTATCCGCATTTGACAATATCTCCAACAATATTGATCATCTGCTTTCTGTCTCCCCCTCTTCCGAAATCATCCTGGCAGGCGATTTTAATGTCCATAACATGCCATGGCTCAGAGATTCTTCTACCACAAGTCCTTCGGGCCGATTCGTTGAACTATTTTGTGAATCTTTCAATTTGCATCAGCTAGTGGATGCACCGACGATAATCCCTGATGCAGCTGCAGATAGGGCCAATTTACTAGATTTGTTTCTGTCATCTCACCCTGACAAATATTCCATCTCAGTCGGCTCCCCTCTTGGTAGTTCAGACCACTGTCTAATCACGGCTCAATTTATCACCTCAACTCTGCGCCACCCTACTTCTCCACCTACATGTAGGCTTCTCTGGCACTATAAGAATGCTGATTGGGAAAGTCTCAATCAATATCTTAGAGATATAGATTGGTCGGTCTGTTTTGCTTCGAGGGATGCTGATGAATGCACATTAGAACTTAGTAACATACTAAGTCTAGGCATGCGTGAATATATTCCGTATTCTTACAGCAGATCTCAACAACAGCAAAATCGCTCTTGGTTCAACGATAAGTGCAACCAAGCTATAAAAGCGAAAGAGTCTGCTTTTCGCGCCTATCAAGTGCATCCTTGTCCAGAACTGAAAGGAATCTACAAGACTGCACGGAACACCTGCAAGTCCATTATCCAGAGAGAAAAATTTCTTTTTGACCAGAATGTTAGACAAAGAATCTTGGCAAGCCGCAAAGGTTTCTGGTCCCTGGTCAAAACCATCAGGAACAGCTTCAGCAGTTCCTCTATACCTTCACTACTTAATAATGGTGAAGTGGTTGTTGACTCCCTGGATAAAGCTAATATTTTGGCTGCTAGATTCGCATCAAATTCTTTTCTTCCACCCACTTCACAGGCACCTGTCATGCATCCCCCGTGCGGATGTGTACAAGAGCCAATACACATCCGTACGAGGGATGTGTTCAAGGTCCTTAAAGGAATCAACGTCTCTAAAGCCGCAGGCCCTGATGGTTTCTCGCCCCTATTAATTAAAAGCTGTGCCTCATCCTTGGCTAAACCTCTGCGCAAACTATTCTACCTGTCCTATTCGACAGGAAAAATTCCAACTGCTTGGAAACTAGCTCACGTTCAGCCTATTCCCAAGAAAGGAGAGGGTAGCGATCCCTCACATTATCGACCAATTGCAATCACTTCGATTCTTTCAAAGGTTTTTGAATTTATCATTAATTCCAAATTAATGAAGTATCTGGAAACCAATCAGCTCATCAACGATCGCCAATACGGCTTCCGGCACGGACGCTCATCTGGAGACTTGCTGACTTTTCTTACGGAACGTTGGAATCGTAGTCTTCACAATTTTGGTGAGTCCAAAATCGTTGCTCTAGATATTTCAAAGCCCTTTAATAGAGTCTGGCATTCAGCCCTTTTAGCCAGACTCAAAGCACTTGGTCTTTCCCCTGATCCTCATCCTATTAATGCCGGTGTCCCCCAGGACTCTGTTATTTCTGCGACTCTATTTCTAATCTTCACTAATCCATTATCCATAGCTTTGCTGATGACAGTACCCTTGATTTCGCATACTCCTTTGACACCCTTGCGGATTCCAGAGGGAACGCCGCATGTGTTAAACGAGACTGCATGATTAGATCATTGAATAACGATCTTGACAATATTCTCGCTTGGGGCAAAGTGAATCTCGTCGAATTCAATGCATCTAAGACCCAAAGCTGTCTCATCTCATTAAAACAAGACCATCACTTAACCACTGCCATTTCGTTTGATGGTGCATTAATTTCTGTATCACCGTCACTAAGAATTCTTGGCATTAATATTTCCAGTAAGTTAAGCTGAACAGATCACATCTTCTCGGTTGCCAAAGAAGCATCAAAATGTCTTAGTTTTTTGAAAAGGTGTAAGAAATATTTCAGCCCATCAAATAGAGCGCTCCTCTACAAGTCCTACATCAGACCCAGAATGGAATACAATTCCCATATCTGGGCTGGGGCTGGTCGCACAGCCTTAGCTTTATTGGATATTGTCCAAAAGAGAGCCTGCAAGCTCATTGGCGATGTGGCAATTACTCGTCATATCGACTCGCTCGAGCACCGTCGCAATGTTGGATGCCTTTCACTCCTTTATCGCTATATGCATGGCCAATGTTCTGATCCCTTGTAGAATAGTTCCTGCACGCAATACCCGCGCTGCATCCCGCGCTCATCCTTTTACCCTTCAAATTACCTTCGGCCGTACACTAAAATTCCATGATGCTTTCTTATCCCGAACTGTGCGAATGTGCAACAGTCTACCATCTTCGGTCTTTCCTCCGGCATACAACCTGCAAAAGTTTAAGGGCGACATACATCTCTCCAAATATCCCTTAATCCTTTCCCTATCTCCTTCCTGCCACGCTGTGCTTTGCATCATAGGGTATTCCCTGAGCTTGGCTTAATAGTATACAAAAAAAAAAAAAACTTACCAATAAAATTTTAAAGACAAGTATTAAAGACGAATTGCCCACACTCAAAAGACAATTGCATATGGCATGTCCGCTTCTGTCTTTAAAACAAGTCTTTACTTTGTCGTATTACCATTTTTTTTTTTTTTAGAAAACTAAATGGCGCTGAATAAGTTTGCACTAAACACTTGTCTTCATAAATGGCTTTAAGACAAGTCTTCAGATGTTCATTTATGACATGTCTCCATGTGTGTTTTGAAGATAAGTCTTCAGATGTGTTATTGAAATTACAAGTAGCTGTGTTCACTTGTTTCCTTGTAGTGCAGAACACAGGAGATTGTGAGTGGAATTGATTTGTAGAGGCATAGAAGGAAAGGTTTTTGAAAGAATATAGAAAATAATCGAATTGCTATGACTAAAATAATAAATTTCGGCACCAAGTTTGGCAGTTTTAGCATTTTGTAAGAATCAAAGTCATGGCACAGCTACAGTAAAGTGTGGAATGTGTTCATCTTTTGGCTTCAGCTGACTAAATCCAAATTGTTTTGTGCTCTAGAGGTCAAGCCAAAGTAGCTTGACGTTTGTTTGTTTAATTTTTGCCATCAAGTAACCTAAAAAATGTTGGAACATATGTCAAGTTAGTTTGGCTTCACCTCCAGAACACAAACCAATTATGAACACACTCTCGGTTTCCATGACATTTTCTTAATAACGACAACAGAACTTACATTACTCGTATATAGCAAAACAATAGAAACGTAGCAAGCGGTATAGAATAGCAATAGAATAACAAAAATTAATATAAATAAAAGGTCTGTTCACGTACTTCTCGGGTGTTTTCGTTCTTGGGCTTTCTTTCTTTGTGTGAAAATGTGCAAGAGGGGAAGCTGTCAAATTTGGAAAGTACATGAACAACTTTTATGTGTTCTTGGGCAGAGAGCGAAAGTAACAACTGCGAACTGTCAAACTAACAACTTTAATTTGAAAATAAAATTGTAATTATAGTGGATAATTTTTAATTTCAAAAAGATGAATTCAAATAAAAGGAAGCAAGTTGTTGGAGGGCTTTTATTTCGAATAGTGATGATAATAGTCCTACTACTTTAATGTCTAGTGACGAAGAAGATGAATTTCTATTCAAAAGGATGTATAAGGAACTATTTAGAAGAAGTAGTTCCGAAATACACCGATATCGAGTTTAGAACTCATTTCCGGCTTAGCAGGAAGTTATTTCAATACCTGGTCGAAAGGTTCAGAGACAGTGATGTGTTTAGTAAGTTGCGTGAAGACAAACGTCTTAGTGCTGAAAAACACATCGCAATATTTCTGTGGTTTGCAGGACATGAAGCCTGCAGCTATAAAGATATAGCTGATCGATTCGACGTGTCATTGGGCATACTGCCAACAATTATGGGAAGGGTGACAGTATTCATAAGCGATCTTCCGGATGAGGTATATGTATGGCCCAATGAAAACCGAAAAGCTGAAACTAGTGCATATATTGATAGCAAATACGGATTTCCGAGAGTGATTGGTAGGTTAATAAAGTTGCCATTTGCAAAGTGATACTTAAAATCGTTTATATCTTAAGGTGCAATAGATGTGACGCATATTATAATCGACCCTCCAAGACATGGCAAGGATGACTATGTTGACAGAACGGGAGACATCAGTATTTGCCTTCAAGCGATATGTGATGAAAGTGCAAAGTTTCTGAACATATTTGTTGGTTATCCTGGGTCAACTCATGACAATCGTGTTTTGCAGAATTCGTTTATATACCCTAAGCTTCCCAGTCTGTGTGAAGGTAATCACTTTTTATTTTATTTTATTTTTATTATTATAAGTAAATTGATAATGTTCAACTTTTCAGGATTCTATATTCTGGGCGACTCGGCTTACCCTTGTTCTGAATTTTTATTAACGCCATTTAGGGACAATGGGCATTTCACTGGAGAGCAAAAAAAATACAATAAAACATTAAGCTCTGCTAGGGTAGTTATTGAGCATGCTTTTGGTATTCTTAAGAAAAGGTTCAGACAGCTATATTACTGCAAACTAAAGAGCATAACGAAGTTGTGTCATTTTGTAAGAGCCTGTTGTATTCTACACAATTTGGCATTTGATATGGAGAAGGACTTTTGGGAAAATTTGGAGAATATGGAGGAAAATATGATGAACGAAGATGATGGTAACATTAAAAACGACGGGTAACAAACGGGGAAGAATTGAACGGGAACGAGTTTGTCAAGAAATAACTGACAGACAAAATGAGTAAAAATGAGAAAACATTTATAAACATTTATAAACTATTTAATAACAAAATTCAAAATAAAATAAGTTAAATTAAATTCACATTATGCAGTCATTTCTAAAAAAACAAAAACACGTTATATTAGATTTTAGATTAAAATATAAATAAATACCTGTTTACTTCTTCAAGATGTCTCTCAACTCCTTCAAAACCTCTGTCTTTTCTCTTCTTTGTTCCTCCATAGTCCTGGTCCTCTCCGCGTACAGCTTCAACGCCTCTCTATAATAGTCGGCTTTCTCCTTTCTCATCAGTCTCAACTCTTCCAAGATGTCAGCCTTATAATTTTGGTTTCTCCGGGAAGGAGCATTGTACTCAGCCGCTGATTCTCTTGCTAAAAATGTTGTGAATTAAAAAACAAATTTGCTTAAAAGCAATTGAATTTTACCACTGCTACCATGTTCGGCAAAATAACGAGAAGTGGACGGCTCTGGGGAAGAAGCTCTCTGCGGCTCTGGGGAATAAGCTCTCTGCTGTTGCATGGAAGAATTTGCTTCTAGCTGTTCCATGGAATCCCTGGAGATGGATGCTTGAGGGGAAGCTGCCCTAGCCATTAGCTGTTTTTTGCTGAGACCATCACCCGTGCCCTTTCCTCCCATGACATGTTCCGGAAATATGGCCGGTCTCTCTTCCAACAGGTCCCGCAATTCCCTGGAAATAGATTAAAATGTAGATACTTTCCTATAAGACAATATAAACATAATTACCTTTCATGCTTTATTGTTATGCGATTGCGGCCTGTTTTACTATTATGATTAATAGCATGCTTAAACCGTCTTTCTAGAGAGCGGTACTTGTTCTCAATTTGGATTAGAGAAAATTCGTACCCCTTCTCTAGAAAGCATCCATGGATGTGGATCCACATTTTTTTTTACTCTTAAATTTGATGCTCTTTTCCACCTTGGGCTGCACTTCCTTGACCAGAGTCAGCAATAATTTTATAGGCGCGTCAAGCCATACTTGCTTTCCAACATTTGTTTTTTCTGTTTTCTGTTTTTCTACATCTTGATCTACTACATTGTCTTCAACAACTGGAGAAACCTCATTACTATTGTCTGGATCAATTGCAGCAACATTTGGATCATTTCTTAGAATGTACTGCCTTACTTCCCCAAGATACGAAGGATCTAATATTTTTTTTATAAATAACAATTTTTATTAAACTTTTTTCTTTATTAAATTTAAATAAATTAAGCCAAATAATAATTTTACTTACTATTTTTTAGATTTTGATATGATCTGGGCGAACAGTGCACATCAATTTCAAATTCTGCCGCACTTTCCATTTTTGACTTGTGAATAAATTAATTAAAATCGAACTGACAATTCTCGATTTAAGAATTCTCGATTGCAATTAACAGTTGTTACAAAAGTTACCCAGAGTTTTTCCTTGGGTGGTTTTGGGCTAAAACTTTATTGAAGGGGAAGTGTGACGTCTACATTTTTTCCCCCATTTTCTGAGTACGTGAACAGAGTTTGGGTGCTTTTGGGTGAAAATGTGCTAATGCATTCACACAAATTCGAGTATGTGAACAGACCTAAAGTAAACTTTCACGTGTTTCATATTTCATTATAATTTCATATTTTGTAAGTTCAAATTAGAAAAAAAAATTATGCTTCAAGTACAGATAATTTAAAGATGTACATTATCTTAGACAAATTAACTTAAAAATTCAAAAGATTTAGTACGTCTTTATACTTCAATAGCACTTTCGAATTTTCTATTATTTTTTCCTATTAATTCGGTTGTGCGCATCAAATATTTGCTTCCTTATGGACTTTTCGAAGTCATGATAATGTAGAAATATATGTTTCCATGCATCCATAAAAAAAAAACATTAGCGGTAACTCATTTTATATAATTGTAATTTACTTAAAATAATAGTCTTAAATAAATTTGTTGCTTTTAGTGCTAGCCGATTATGATTGCCATCCTAATTATATTTCATTATCAATTCATCTTATAAGATTTTGAAAAGTCCTGATGATGAATGATGACCTTCTGCAGAGATGAATTTTGCCAGAGATTTTACCTTGAAAAATAACTAAAAGTTATTCTGTTCTTTGAATAGTTTTTATTCACTTAGTAATAAATGCAAGTCAACAATCTACAAATCGGTTTCCGTTCTTAAGTTTTTTAATATCGTTTTATTCGATTTTATTATTTTCTCTAACTGTTTCGATATGAAACGAAGTGCTGGGCTATTAACAAAATATAATTTAATTAGAAAATTCAAAAGTATAGCTAAATAATTAATAAAGACTTTGTGATGGATGACTAATTTCTTTTTGTTTAAATTGATTCTGACGTTCGGAAGCCCTTCCCGGATCTTTTAAAAAATCATCCATGTCCCCCTTTAGACTTATTCTTGTGGTGCACGGTTTAAGAGGTGTACTATTTGTGATTGGTCGACAAACTTCTGCAAATAAATGTCAAATTACTCATTCATTGATTCCTTAATTTCTTTTTAAATTTACTTGTATTGGTATTTAGTTGTTTATTTTTCTGTTCTTTTTGTTCTTCGAAATTCAAAAACTCTTCCAGATTTTCTTTAACGTAATTCCTTGTAGATGGTGTTTCAGGTGCCAAAGGGTTTTTTACGGGAGAAATATGAATTTTTTTAAATGAATGTTGTGGCAGTATAGTCCTTCTTTTTGGTTGCTTCCAAGTAATATTAATTTCTTCGTTTTCGTCGTGATCTATAAGTATACATACATAAACTTATTTGTAAACCCAATACTGATCATATTTACTGGTACGCACCTGGCTCCATATTAACTGTCGAAAATAGCCTTTTCTGAGAGTTTTTTCCGGTGAATTTTGAGACATTTTGTGTTGTTCAAAGTAGCAAAAATAAGTTGAAATATTTTAAAATCTGAAATTTAACAATTAGCAGTATTTGTTAAATTAAATTCAATTTTTTGACATTCATGAAGCATCGGTATGAACAAATATTTTGCTTCATCGATTACTTAACGACAATATTTTCTTTTGATTGCACAAAGCGGACAAATGAAATATTCGGAAGTATCTGATGTTGCTAAATATATGCGTAGACTGCTTGAATAAACAGGATCGTCAAAATATGATGATAAATTCAGGTATCTTCTTCGTAGCATTACCGTTTTTCCATTAGAAGGGAGGAAATTATCTATATTAATAATGCAACAATTGTCTCGATTATTTAAACGAAATACATACAATCATTTTCATATCTATCGGCTTTATTACAATTTTCTGCCGTTTGTGTCAACCTGTTTTGTAACAGCTGCTTTCTTAGCAATGACTGCTCATTTAATTATTACTTATTTGTTGTAATATCTTTTGAGGACTCTTTATGTTCCTTTTCAATTGTTGCAAATAATTTTCATATTTGTAACTTGAAAATTGATCAACAGCACCATAAAGAGAAACATAACCAGGTAAATGTAATAAACTATGTACGTTATAATTGACATATTTTAGTCCATGCAATTCAGGAAAAAGTTTTACAAACTCAGAATTTATATTCAGAAAGTAAATTTTTTCATCAGAAAGAAGTCTAATGCTGGCACTTAATAAGCAAATATGGTAAAACTTTGCATCTGACACAACATCTTTTAAAATAAAAAAGGCCCCATGAAGCAAGAAAAACCTAAATTCAGTAGCCTTCCATCTACCAAGTTCTTGAAAGCCTCTTGGACGACGACAAAATTCGGAAGGTATGGATAAGCAAAGTCTATGTATTTGTCTGGTAATATTTGCAATTCACTTCTACTAAATTAATTTACGATTATTGTTAATAATCTCTTCGTGATTCCAAGGTCAACTAAATGCATCACATCTAAGGGAAATTGTGAGACCATATTTAGTGGAACTTCTTCTAAAATAGTAAGCAATAAGGTATTGTCGTGACTTGGATCACTTCTTTCTGAGAAACTTAAATCCGTCCTCAATATTCCAGAAACGATATTATAAACAGTAGTGTGTTGCAATGTGTATCCAATTGTTCACATTCGTGGCAGCCATTATGCGAATTATGATGTTTAATTGTTTTACAAAAAGCTCTTGTGAGCGAATCGCACGTTATTAATCTTATTTGAATGTTTTTTTTTTACTACCTGATGTTGTTACACAAATACCGTTGACTTTTAATAATTTAAGCTCACGTGCAAAGTCTTTGAAGAATTCTTCATTAGATGAAGGATGGCCTTCACCAGTCCAAACACTTATTGTAAACGGAGGAATGTCTTTTTCGCCACTAAATGTACTGAGAATGGGCCAAACGCACTTCCTGGGACTTTTATAAGGAGGAAATCCGTCAACATAAAAATCACAAGTAATTGTATCCAAATTTTCCTAGGAAGTGTAGTACAAATTCTGAATGGCTTTCTCGATTCCTATATACAGTACTTTTCCTGAAGTACCCTTTTGAATAGATAATGGTTGCCTTGCCATTGTCGGATATAAACCATCACGTGTTCTGGGAACTTTTCCACCAAATTCATTTAACATATTCAATAATTGGTTCGTAGCCGCAACAGATATTTTATTTTTTGAAACCCAAGCACGTAAATTTAATCTCGGATTTCTAGTGTAGGTGGTGAAACTATATCTATATCACTGGAAACAGTATCAACACAAATGTCCCTAGCGCTTTCATAATCATCTCCGTCCGATTGAGCTTCATCCGAACTTAATACATTTGAGGCTATAGATAGTGGGTTCACATTATTTTCGCAATTATTATTTCTACAAAACAACGAAAAACCTTCATAAAGATTTCGGTAAGCCATTCGCGAAATAATTCACCTTTGTTGTCTTTTCGACAAGTCCTCAAAATTTGTTGACATCACAATAGTTTTTACTTATATTTAAATTAATAATTTCTTAAATTATAATATTTTTCACAGACTTACGGTTTTGTTTAAGAAAACTTCACTTTATAATTCACCTTCCAATTATGATACGCACATAAAACACACTAGGGGATTTCCATTAAAACGCACACAAAATCAAGTACACAATACAAAACTAAAGACACATTTTCAATATTTAACATATCGGGCAATTTTAACACTTGACTAATAGATGGCGCCAAGCCAGAAATTGTTTTCTCTTTCTTGCATATGTGCATTTTATGTATTTAATTGTCTCATTGAAGACACTCTGTAGACATGTTACTGCAGACGTTTCCTGCACTGGGAACAGTTAATTACATACACATGTAGTATTATGAGCTTGAGATTTATTCGGAAAATTTATTAGTGAGATACAGTTCTGTGAAAAAATCTGAATTTACAATAGTGTCGGTAGTTTTTCACGAAGAAAAATTTGATAGAAGTGATATGGCTGAAGAAAAAATATCACGTGTTGGGTTTAGGATGTATGCATTTATTTTGTTCTTTATAGGAATATGTTGTAATTTTTTCGTTCGTAGGAAGTCTTCTAATCAACAAAAATAACATAATAATATCGACGAAGAAAATTGTTCTCAGGACGAATGGATTCCACCACCTATAAATGATCAAACTTGGGTTGAAGAGGAATCAGATGTTGAAGACGTCCATAGGCACACAAGTCTTCAAATAGAAATTGAGAGGATGATACAGATAGCGATGATTACTACAAAGATATTGATATATGTCCTGAAGGACAATCTGATAAATATATCTTTTGCGCTAAAGACAACACTATATGGCATCGCAATCCTTCTTCTATGTGTCAAACATTGCGTCACAATATTCTACGACAACGAGCTGGCCCAGCAAGATAGACTCATACTCTTTCTGTTCGTAACACATCCAAATGCTTTTTCGATGATATAATTTGCAACAGAATTATAAAAGACACAAATCGAAAAGCAAATCCTGGAAAACCCAAAGTTTGGAAACTGCCACCTCAACAGGAGTTTGAAGGATTTTTAGGAATACTAATAACGGCTGGCGTTCGACATTCCGTTCAGAGCATGTGAAAGAAATGTGGAAATCAGATTCTTATCCACTCTATCGTGCAACAATGCCAATCAACAGATTGTGGGAAATTTCCAGATTTCTTCGTTTTGATAATCCGTTAACAAGGAATGAATGTTTGAAAACAAATAAAGCAGCACCAGTTTCAGAACTCTGGCTTTTGCTAAACAGTAACCTCCACTCGCAGTTTACTCCAAATGAATGCCTCACCGTTGAACAGTTCTATCCGTATAGAGCGAGAACTAGATTCACGCAATACATGCCGTCCAAACTCGCGAAATACTGGATTAAAATGTGATGGGTATGTGACGCGTCCAATTCCTATCCTCTTTCAGGACAACTTGGGGCGTGAAACGAATCAAGGTGAAAGGATTGTAAGAGACTTATTCAATAGATATAAGAACTCTGGTAGATACATTGTCACGGATAATTTTTTTACAAGAAATGTAATCTTATTATCTATCATGCACCATACAGCAGCCGTAAGTAGGCCTAAGAAAAAGCCCGAGAGTAACATTATTATAATAAAAACAAGGGCAGGGTCGATACGATGGATAAAATGCTATCGCATTTCTTAACGAAACGGAAAACAAATAGCTGGTCTGTTGCAATTTTTGGCAACATGATCATGCTTAGCAGCTTTCATAATTTATTCAAAAAATAATGCGGCTTCAGCTAAACAAACAAATTGCCCTCCATGATCTAGGAAAACAACTAAAAATGTCATCTATAGATACGCGCTCACACATTCCAAAGGTTATTGCGCAATTTTCTACAAAAGTAGGAATAGAATGTATGTTGGGAAGACCTTTAGAAAACATCCCGCCAATACAACAAACTTCTGAGAGTTCAACCAACCCGGAGTTTACTGGAAGATCCTATATATGTCGAAGAAGCTTCAAAAGGCAGCGTAGGACAAGAAAGGAATGTTGCGTTTGCAAATTACCTATTTGACTTGAACACAGCGACGTTTTCATCAAATGCAATTCTTGTGAATTATGAGCCAACCACATTTATGTATGTATATAAAAATTATGTAATCAATAAACTATGTCATATTGTTTTTCTACATCAGAATCTATATAATTTTACCTACATATACGTTTATTCTGAGCCATACATCTGTGGCACAAGTGTGCCATGCCGTGGACATACGGATATAAAAGCTAAAACTGTAAAAATTCCGTTTTAGATTTATGATTTATTTGTAACATTTCACTCAATGCTTTCACTTTTGAGCCTTTTAAGATGTTCCAGAATATTAAAAGAAAAAAAAACTATAAAGTGCTAAAATCAAGCACATAAATCGAAAATGGCACAATTGTGCCATGCCGTGGACATGAAGGTTAAAATAATATCTATTATTTTTTTAGGCTGCGATCATCGCTTTATGTCTCACCTGCTATATGCCAAGCTTTAGACTTTAATCTAGTTGTATAACTATTGTATGTACATATATACTCTTTTACGTCTTGTTCGCATGCATATGTAATTTTATTCTATAACTGAATTATAAAAGTAGTGCAACACAAAGGACGAAATTTTGACATAACTAAACAAAATAGAATTCATTTTAACTGCAGTAGAACTTTGCCACAAAGTTAACAAGAAAACTTTGCTTCTTTCATTAAAACTAATTAAACAACAATCACACTATCAAGTTGAAATAGGTAGGTCTCTTGGTCTGAAGTGTTTATTAGGGAAATTAATGGCATTCCATTTCTGAAAATCGGTACTTCGTGCTCTCTGCTGATGTGACACACTTAATAAATTTAAATAGAGGTAAATTAAGCTTCGAGTTCAGGATTAAGTGCACATACTTAACATCACGCCAAGCAATGAGATACTATGATATGTTTATTTGTGGCAGAGATACATTACAAATAGATATACAAAACTAATGTGAAGGAACAAGATGTTCACCTAGTAATAGAAACCTGTTTTTTGATTTGTGGACATCATCAGATAATAATGTTTTCACAGTAAAATTGCAGTTAATTTATTTACTTAATTATGAGGCAGGAGACAACGACTAATTGGTTTTAAGCGTCTTGCTGACGTCGGAGAGTTTTCTGTGTCATTGTTGAAGCCACCAATTTGACTCAAACCTATTTTTAAAAGATATCATCGGATAAATTCAAGCTAAATTAAAAATCGGAATATCGACATCGAGAGTTTACTGGGAGAGTTGAAATTTGCACACAGCATTTAAAAAAAAAAAAAAATTGCAGAGTTTGTAGAGTTGTCATACAAAACTCTCATTTTGTGCTTTACAGGGTGTCACAGACTAATATAAATATATTTTTTCAAATAATTCGTCTCGTCTTGACAATTAAAAAATTGTTTGGAAAGGCGCGGGAGGCGAAAAGTCACATTGTAGAATTACAGCGTGATTAGTAAAATATGGTTTTTTTCATTAAAATCCTATATTTTCAAAAGTACACACTGTGCTGCCTAGTATAAGTGGCATTGTATGCAGAACTTCCAACGACTGCTCAACCCCCCCCATACCCCTCCGCACTGCAGAGTTATCCCGCATTAAATTTTTGAAAATTCAATTCAATTTTACAAAATTTCGAAAGACCAGAGTCTCCAGTTTAATCTAACCTATTATTATGTTTTATCTGTGACGGTTAAGGACTTATTAGCTCTTAACGTATTCAGGTCATACCGAAATTAGACGATATGTTTTTTTTACATTTCATGTTTTCAGTTACTAAGGGAACACATTATCTGTGACCTGAACAGTTTATAAGTTAATTACTAATTAACCGTCAGAGATGTAGCATAAGTGTGCTACGTTAAATTAAAGAGAACAGGGATTTGGAAATTTTGTACAAATGTGTATCTGGGATGGGGATTTTAAAATAAACCGAAAAATTAAAAAAAAAAGAAAAAAAATTTAAGCTTCATAACTGTGGAGTGGGGAGAGGTGCGGGATGGTTGAGCAGAGGAAAGGGCATGCAGTGTTGCATACAAAGCCATCTTAAAATAAACCGTACATTGTGTACTTTTGAAGATATAGGGTGGTTAATGAAAAAACAACATATTTTACTAATCACCCTGTAACTCGCCAGGGTGATATTTTTTCCCTCCCCTGCCATAACATTTTTTTACGTAACGAGGATTTACTATATCCTTTTTGGTAGCTCAGTAAAGACCTTTTAAAATTATAGTAATATGGGCGCCACTTGATTTTTGTTTTAGGAAGATTACACCAAGAAGCAAAATTGAGCTGAATGATAAAAACTGAACAATCACGGAACGAATTGCGATAGATTATATATATACTAGCTGACCCGACAGACGCTGTCCTGTCCAAATCTCAACAAATTTGTTTCTGATCGTTTTGTGATTTTGTAAAAAGCTTTTAAAAATTTTGTAAATAAAGTATAAATGAGATAAAAACCTATTTCTGAGTGATCATTGTATCTATTAACGATTGTGGCCATGAATAATCAATATGAGGAGGATATTCCTTTCAATGCTTTATGATATAGGTACGACATTTTTTGTTTTATTGTCTGGCGTGTAAACAAACAAACCTTATGGTTTTCCGACACGGTAACATGCGACAAACCATATCAGCTAGAAGCATGGATTTTCAAGTTCAATACCGCTAATACTCAATGACTGTCATACCATTAAGAACTGTTATCTCGATGATTTCAGTTTTATCGCCGCAAGTCGATACCATTACAAAGACGTGGTTGGTTGATATATCGCAATATTATGATTACCGATCCGAATTTCAATTGGAGATTGTGAGGCGGCAATCCGGAAAATTCCAGCAAGTTTAAAAACTCGATTCGACAGTGGATAACATCACCTTGGCTAGTAATGGAATCCACCGATTTGAACGTCAACAATTCGCCAGGAATTTCCTTTAAATATTGAAGTTCAATTCGTCGACATCAATGTTTTTCGCAGCCGTGCTATACTGACTCAACCCAATATCATTTTTTTAATTTTGAGCAATGTTTGGGAAACCCTTTCGGATGAGTTCGGTCTTTGATTCTGTGAACTTGGCAAAAATCAAAAGAAACAGAATGCAACCAATCGAGTTGTCAACGGAGATTTTGCCATTGCCAACGACTAGTAATTGTTTTGAAAATACTTCTCAAGATTGATTGTACTGCAACTCGACACGCATGTCGATAATTAATTTGAGTATCTTGAAGAAACTCCACAAAACCGACGGCTTCAAATATCATATCCTGGAAATTTTTCCAGGACCATAACGAGCAAAACAAAGTAAGAATTTCGTATATAGTGAAAAATCAAACTTTTGTTTGGCAATGCCTATAAGGGGTACCCCGATTTGGTCTATTTTTGAACTTGTATTTGCAATTTTTATGGAAACTCCATGTCAAAATTTGAGATTTCCACGGCGTCGCGCTCTCAGGCAGTGTCCAAATATACAGTGAACAACCAAAGTTTTGTATGGCAACAATAAGAAGAGATAGCCGATTCCAATTTTTCTTGCCCTAAAACGCTTATTCAGACCATTACGAGCATTAAAACAAAAAAAACAAAAATAGCCATATCGGGCCAGGCGTTCTCAAGTAATGCGATTATCAACAAACAACATTTCATTTTTATGTATATTTAGGGTTATTCGCGAAGAAGTGTTTCAACATGTGCCAATCGATTTCTTACAGTCTTGTTATCAGAGTTCACGATGATCAATATTTTCGTAAAACCCCTCCTTCATATTTGGGTATGATTTCATATATCACCCTGTAACTATTACTCTTAACTACTAAAAAGTGCAATAGTTTAGCTTTTAAACGAGCCATAACTCTATGTACCCAAAATGTAAACCTTTCTGCATTATTTGCACTTTTTCTTAAGCATATCGGGCGAAAAATGCTTGGAAAAGCTCATTTCTAAAATAATTGCCTACTTTCTGGCACTTATTGAAAAAGATTTTCTTAAGATTTTCTTAAGGAAAAGTGCAAATAACGCATAAAGGTTTCCATTTTGGTTACAGAGTGTGATAGCTCCCTTTAAGGTTAAGCGTTTGGGGCTTTTCAATCACTGATCGCGTTAAGATCCCTGGTTAAAATTATAATGTGTTTTAGAGGATTATGTAAGGTAAAAATTCTTACAGGATATTCAGGGATAACGAATATAACCCTTATTTTTAATATGCCGTATATTTTTGAGATTACGTTTGGACTTTTTACCGGGTTAAACTTAATTTTGTTCAAGAAAGAATTTTTTGGGATTCTCCGGTATATAGCAAAAGCTAAAAAATGTTCTAATTTGTTATTTCATCACACAACCCATTAATTTTTGGTGACAAGTTTCAAGTCTTGGTTTGACTCATCAACAGGTCACAAATAGCGAAATTGTGTGATTTGAAAAACAAATGAAAAAATTAAAAAAGAAGAAAGAAATGAAAAGTTTGAGAAAAGAGAAAAAACAGTTTTTTTTTATTTATTAAAAAAATTTAATTTTTTTTAAAGAAACAGGTTCATTCGAAGCGAATCGAGCCTGTATACGCCACGCAGTGGGCTGAAAAATAAAAAAGAAAAGGAAGAAGAAGAAGCGTTTGATCTATTTTCAAGCATCTGCAGCAGGCAGAAAACCAAGCTGCACCGATGAGTGTAAGGTTTTCTGCTGACACGAAACGCTTCTTCTTCTTCCTTTTCTTTTTTATTTTTCAGCCCACTGCGTGGCGTATACAGGTTCGATTCGCTTCGAATGAATCTGTTTCTTTAAAAATTTTTAAATTTTTTTAATAAATAAAAAAAAACTGTTTTTTCTATTTTCTCAAACTTTTCATTTCTTTCTTCTTTTTTAATTTTTTCATTTGTTTTTCAAATCACACAATTTCGCTATTTGTGACCTGTTGATGAGTCAAACCAAGACTTGAAACTTGTCACCAAAAATTAATGGGTTGTGTGATGAAATAACAAATTAGAACATTTTTTAGCTTTTGCTATATACCGGAGAATTCCAAAAAATTCTTTCTTGAACAAAATTAATAATTTTGAGCTGAAATTTTACTTACATGGCTTGAAATGCCATTTTCCAAATGAGTCATATTTCTTTAGTCCTTCATGAATAGCAAAGTTTATATGAATTTTTAAAGAACACCAGGACAGCATTTTTTCACAATTTTAAAATGCCACAACTCACGAAATACGCAGTGTGAATGCAACCTTTGTAAATTTGTACAATTAATTAAAAGTATGTATACAAATCTTCACACCTTCTTAGATTCTAAAATAAAAAAAGATGTGGATAAGAAACGCTGGATTTTGTGAATAATAACACAAAAGTAAATTATATGAATTTGTCACTTCATTAACTGTCTTCAAGTTTTACAACCTTTACTTATGTTTAATTTAACTATAATAACTAATCCAATATTATTGTAGAACAATGAATTCATGCAAGAAAAAAAATTACGTAAAAACTAAGAAGCTAATGAAGACACAAAAGGCTCAGAAAAGTATTTGGCATTTATCTACGTTAATCTGGAAAATGGAAAAGTTAAAACAAAATCAATTGGAAAACATTAACAAAAATAATAATAATGAAATAAAATTAAACGAAAACGAAAAAAAAATAATAATCAAAATTGTGCAAATCTGAAACCCAAAGAAAATTATTTGGAGCCAAAATCCAAAACAATAGCAGAAAATACGCCTTTAACCCACTGACATGTAATAAGAATAGACTGAGCCTTCCTGCTTAAAAACCCTAAATTGCGTACAATTATACACTGATTCATAATTTATTATTATTTGTCGATTAGAAACACTAAAAATGTTGCAAAAAAGTATTACATTACATAAAAATTATTTGAGAAGATAAAATTGTTTTAATTAACACAAAAATTTATTTTTAATATTACTGAAAAATGTGCTCCTCTGCAGGTATGATGTCAAACTTTATTGAGTTTGTAAGAGATAGACGTACCTACATAAGCAATATATTTGTCTCAATTTTTATGTCAATTCCAAAGCATATATTGTTTCCAAAATTGGTTACACTTCAGTATACATTTTGAGTTTGAAAGAGACAAATAGATTTTAACCAGAATTTGTTCCATTTTTACTATAGGAATTAGATAGGATCGCTCAGTCCATTCTTATTATATGCAGTGCCTTTAATTACTATCGTCGCTTGCAAAAAAATAAGAGAGTGAGATTGCTCTGTGTGCGGCCTCTTTATAGCCCTTAGTAGGGGAAATTTTGAACATGGTTTTTTATTTCTGCACAGAAGGTGACTGGTAAAATTGTGGCATTTATAACCATAACTCGATTTTCTTATTTATTTAATCTTTCCACCGTGGACATGTCGTTTATCAGTTTTATTTAACTATATTATGATTTTATTGCTTATCTCGGTAATTCATATAATTAATATTCAATATTAAGTTCACAAATTGATTTTAAAATTTTGCCATAAATTACACTTTTATGCCTGTGTGGTAGTACTAATTTCGTGTGCAATTTGAAATTATCATTAATTTTATCCAACTTGCTCTTTCTCGCTTTCACGTTTTCTATTCTTACCCACTCGTTAGTGGAAATTAATATATGATTTTTTTTTTTAAATATTTAATTAATGGATTAATTTCATCGAATGCGCCGCGTTAAATTCTATGAAATGAGTGGTTTGTGTCAAAGTTGATAGTCATGATTTTATTCGAATTCGAGACAGGTGTTTTTTACCTGAGTTTTCGCGAGTTTATTAGTATTTCTTTTCAGGTTCTTCATAATTAGTCATCGTGGGACACCCTCCCGAGGATATCTGTTGCCTTAGATTGTGGATGCCGGTGAATTTACAACACTAATTGGCATTAAGCGTAAGTCCCAAATTGGCTGTCATTACAGGTATATTTTGTTAATTTCTGCTTTTCTTAATGTATAAAACAATTGCAACATTGGTTTTTTATATTCGTTTGGTTTTATAAATGAATTTTTTAACATAAATTGAATATGAATATGAAATGTAGTAATTATTTTGTTTAATCCATTTTTCTTTGCAACGTGTTGTTTATTTGTTTACGTTTTATTGTAGCATAACTTTCATGTAGAAAATGCCTTTAATTTGAATAATTGCATATTTCTTTTAACATATTCTAATTGCCTTAACTAATTTAATTTATTTATCTTTTTTTTTTATTATGGGTTCATTCGTGTGTTTCAGTCATCCAGTTCACCGGGGGAAACACCAGCTGTCCAACATCTCAGTAGGATGGTATGTAATTCTTTTAATAAGTAAATTTTTATTAATTTGTCTTTATTTGTGTCATTTTAGGTGCATCCGAACGAAAGCTCGCTGGTTGAACACAATGTATGAGGAGAATTTTTAATTCAGATTTTTGTTTTCACAAACCTTCCAAGTATGTAAAATTTCAAAAAAATTGGTGATGCTAATGTCACACATATCGCCTCTTTGATATGAAATATATACCTCCGGCCATGTAGTGGCATCGCACGTCCATATTGCTTGCACTACTACGCCACCTAGTTTTGACCCTGCACTCTCTGGATTATTTCATTAACTGAGGAGCTCACGCGAAAATATATGAATTGCGGATTTGGGTGCGGATTTATTTTTATTATGTAGTCGAAAATTCAATTATTATATATTTATAAAGACAAATTATGTAATAAACTAAAATAATAATAATCAGCCAAATTACTTATGAATTGAAAAAGTTATTTATTAACGCATAAAACTACTATGAAGTGAAGCAAAGCATTTCGCTTTCATTCTTATAATTTATGTAGAATACAAACTCGAGGGAAAACCTTTGAATTCGTGAACATATACTATAAATAAACCTTTAACTATAATGTATAATCTATTTTTAATTAATTCATATTGTTACTGTACTATGTACATATGTATGAATATATGATAAAGCCACATATTTTTTCGGTTTCTTTAAGCTCAGTCCAATTTCCGGTCTACTTCGCTTTATCGAACGACGAAACTAAAAAAATATGCATACGTGCTTACATCTAGCGTAAATTCAAATAAAAGTAGTAATGGCAAAAATATTTCAACAATAAATGAGACTGTGAAATATTTCAATATCAAACCAAGTGATTATTGTACACGAAATCGTATATCCTTTCACCAAGCCACATCAGCAATCCCTACAATTTCCTAGTCCATTGATGCTGGAAGGATGCCGTGGTAGCATCTCCTTCCGTGCACAAATACATGCATAGATACCAGTTCTGCAGTGAAATTGATTTATTCGAATAAGAAAAATGTTTGAAAGCAACTTAATCGATAAAATTGAGGTAAATGTGATTTCCAGATCCTTTAATATTGCGTCCAGTTTTTGCTCAGCCTCGTCTGTCCATCCCGTATTTATGACATACCTCAAGTATATGCATATACATATTATATACATATTTACAACCATATTTATACGTAGTTTTAGAATAAATTTTGTTTCATCATAAACTTTTGTAAAACTCCCTCATTTCAGTGCGGCCAAGAGTGAAATTGTAGGTGGGCAGTGTGAATGGCGTACCACCCAGAAGCGAGGATATCTGATTCATTCGATTGATAAATTCAGCGAGGTAATTTAATTAGGATTTTTATCTATTGAATTGCTATTTGAAAAGGTTACCAAATTTGTGAGGTAATTCAACCGAAACGTTCCTTTTTACTCCAGTTGAAATGGTTTCCAATTCGATTCATTTTCCAATAAGAATTTAAAATTTCGCTTTCGGTATCTTTTTAATAATTCCACCATGGTTAGTTCGCAAAAAAAAAATTGTGCCGATTTTTTTTTTTTTGATAAACATCTAGAAATTTACATAAATATTTAAGAATATAATATTCACGTGTTTATAGGACTCTGGCGTTATATCGTAGTTGGTAGCAGATATACTTATTTAAAGTGATAAATACGTGAAAAAAAAAATAGTTTTTCGGGCCATCAAGAGAGATATATACAAAAGTTGTATGTAATAAATATACTTACTTACATGAAATCTAACTACATATATAGTATATAAGTCAGCCCATTTGATATATTTCAGCAGTTTTGGTTCTATTAACGGGGAGGATAGGTGTAGACGCCTACAAAAATTCAGTTTTTCCCTAAATCACTTGCAAAACTATTCAAAAATATACTCCTAAACTTTCAAGTCAAAGTTCCAATGCGTTCTAAAGTTATAAAGGATTAAGTGAGCGTCCTTCCAAGTGTCGAACCGCGTGGCACCTTTTCTGCCACATTTTTCAAACGCGTTTTTCTCGAAACGACTTTTTTTCGAATTTATGTACACTCTAGGTTAAAATGTTTTGAACTGATCATTTTGAAATTCGGTATATAGTTTCTTTATATAAAAACGCTATATTTGAACCAGAATTCGCAGTAATATCCCTGTAAGTTTTCTTTTAAAGGTACAGAAAAATGGCAAAAATTCATGCTTTATGTTCACACCCCTCCAAAAAATTCTGTAAAAAAAGTGAATTCTTTGTGCAGTTCAGATAAAAATTGCGGTTTCCAAGATATAAACAAACTGAACTACTTAGTTTGATGGAGACCTTCGTTACGCGCTACTTTTCGAGATTTTTTCTTTTTTAATTTCAGAAGTTATTTTCAAATATACGTATAAAATAACGTCGCGATATCAATAAATTATATAAACTCTTTATCAGTTAAAAAAATCATGAAATCACTGTAAAAAGGCCATCCTAAATCTACATCCGCCCTAATTATCATTCTGGTTCGATATTACCTACCAAACGGTAACTAGTAGTCGTCGTTGTAGTTCCATAATGGTAGTTTCTTAAAGAATTTGAGATTTTCCATGAACAAAATCAAAATTGTCAACAACTTGCAAGGAAATTTATACTTTTTTTCAATCTTGTGCTAAGTAACTTTCAAGAGTTGTGTGTTAAATATTGAGTAACTGAAACTTTTTCGCAAACGCGAGTGGCCTTGGAATAGTTTTACCTATAATCACCGATGGAGATGACGCAGATGGTACAACTATGTACATAGTTTCACTCCACATTTTTTTCAGCTCGACTTCACCAACTCAAAAATTAAATATATAAAACCTATAAATTGCTTCCAAATATAATCTACAACTATACCTATTAGTTGAGAACACAAGGGAAGAAATGACAAAAGACACAGGGCAGTAGCGTTCTTCTAAAACGACTGTTAAATCTTTTGGTGGGACGTTCCGAGGGATTCTTTCTATCATTGTGTATCTGCTAACTATATCGATAGGTAATGCTAAAGTTACAAAATGTTGTAGAAGAAGTGGGGAGATTCTTTGAAAGTAGGTAGATATTTTTAGTACGCACAATCACGCTTTATCGGGGGCAAAAATTATACCTATAATTCGATCGCTGGCCGATGGTAAAGTAGTTAGACTATAGACCACATCCCGCCAGAACTAATAAATACGGACCTAAACTTAACATAAACTGTGTGATATTTAATTAAAATCTTTGGCTCTTCCTTCAAACTAATTTGTGTTTCTGACAAATTATATACTTTCACTTTCGTTGTTTTTCTTCCGAATGTGCATTTGAAATTTGACAAGGGACTGATCAGTTGGATTTCGAATATAAGCAAACAGAACTAAGATGGTTGAGAGCAGGCTACCCTTTCTTGCGCTCTAAATACAGCCCTGAGTAAATTATTACATTTTACAGGGTGTCACGTAAGTGGTGTGAAGGTCATACTTAAACGCGCGCTAAATTGCATGGGTGGGGGAAAGAAATCTTAACGGTTTCCGAGATAACGGGACTTAAAGATATTCGGGTATGATTTCATGAATCAACTTGTAACTTTTCCAAGTTACTCCCTATGATGATGATTTAAAAATTGTTAGATTGACAATTGTTGAACTTTTCCAATGGTCTATAAACTTTCCCCATGACCCCTATCTTTTGAATTTGTGGCTCAAAAAATTTAAAATTTCCGATTTCTAACTCGTTTTTGTTTTATTTAAGTACTATTTCCATAAAAAACAAGTCACCAACACCAATTTTTCATATTGGAGTTAAGAAGTGCAAAAGCTTATCTTTAAGATGGCCTATTTCACTCTGTACACTAAAAGTGACCCTTTCTGCATTTTCTGCACTCTTCCTTAAGCAAATCCAGTGCAAAAGTTCAATTAGTGCCAGAAAAAATAGTCCAGTCATTATAGCGGAAAAAATGACATATAAATGCAAGTGAACCTAGCCAGCTGATTTTTTGGATATAGGGGGGGGGGGGGCTTAACTTGAAATTGTCGACCAAGATTTCCTATGAGCTTTCCCCGCCATCTTGAAAAAAGGGTTAATTTGGTGTTTTTGCGATAACTCGGCTTGCCATCATGTGATTATGTTCTTTCTGTTTCTGATTTAGGTTGTATAATTTAGGTGATATGAATTTTTCGCCTAGTGTTGAACGTTATTGAGATATCGGGCGAGAAAGTAAAAAATTAAGACACTGTATCCAGTTTTTTGCTGTTATCTGCTTTCTCGTGATACATATCGAAAAAAGGTCCATTATCGAACTGGTAGAGCACACCTGCAATGTCATCTTTGTTTTTGTTTTAGACAAAAATTACGACTTTTAGCTCGCCACATTGTGAGGTGGCCAGAAAGTAAAATATTAAGAGACGGTAGAGGAGATTATTAAAGTACAATATAAATAAATAAAACAATAAAATTATGAATCACACGCACGAAATTTATTAGTAAATAACTGTTTTTGTGGAAGATGGAAATGAATGGAGATCCGTTTTTAATATCGATACTCTTCTTCGTTTTGACGGTCCTGGCTCATGGTCTTCCTGCTTGGAATACTCGTTAAATTGTGGAGATTCTTCAACCACATAAGATGATTCTTCAATGGTCGAATCATCCTCCTCCTCCTCCTTTGGCGACGTTATTGCATGTTTTTTCACTGCAATTAAGGTACATAATGGACAAGCAATCCCTGGTTTTCTGCACCCACAGGCAGGTTCACATTTTTCTTAGCACTTGCACGATATGAACTTTAAAAGCTCCGGTGTCGCGGGTCCAGCAGTGCTGAGAACTGGTTCAAGTCCATAATTTGTTCGTCGCCAACCCCATTCCTGAGGATCCTTATAAAACCCGAGCGAAGTTTGCACCTGCAGATACGTACGGAACTGCGTTTTTGTTGGTGGGAGTAGGGAAAGGTGGTTCAATTTATTTGTAGTCACTGATTTAGCAAATCGGTGGAATCGTAAAATATTTAAAAATGTTGTTTACTTATTGCCGCCATATAGTGCTATGAGGAATTGTTCTCGTGTGGAAATCAGAACCTCCGGATCGACTTTTTCTTGTTGGAATAATTCCACCGATGACCGTAGCTCCAGATGCTTTTCAAGAGTGTGATGAATTATGATTTGCCAATATTGAAAAAAGACGATGCGGTATCGCAACCGCTAAAAGCATGAAGGAAAAGTATGCTGTCCAAGAGTAGAGTTTTGCGGGTGTATTTCATTTTGCCTGTTTTTGGAAGTATATGTTTGTTTTATCCTGCGCGAGTCTACTGATTAAAACCAAAAGATCGATGTCTTCGCCGACGATTTCAACGAAGTCATAAATCGATGCTTCTTGAATAGCCGTGGTTATGATAAGAGTACGTGCATCCTCAAAAACCTGCGTTCAACTTTAATTTCGACTTCTGAAAATTAACGGCGAAGTATTTGTATAAAGTTATTTTTGTTTGTGTCTTTGTCAAGATACTACTCTTGGCTAACTTCTGGGGCTGTAGTTTCATAAAGTCTAAATTCTGCCGATTGGTTCTTTCTCAAACGTCGTACTCTTTCCGAAGTTTTGGTTCCTGCGATCCTCATGTCATTCGGATAACCGTCAAATGTAATTGTGACGTTCTTTTCAAAATGTTGTTGAGTATTCCGCGCAGTCGCCAAATACGTGTTGTATTAGATGGCGTTACATCTGAACGGCATCTCATAAATGCCGGTGTGCCTCAAGGCTCTGTTATCTCTCCAACTCTCTTTTTAATTTTCATTAATAATCTACTTTCCCTTAATTTCAATCCCATCCATAGTTTCGCAGTTGACAGTACTCTTGATTTCGCTTACTCCTTTGACACTCTTGCGGACTCCAGGGGAAATGCCGCATGTGTTAAAAGAGATTGCATGATTAGATCATTGAGTAACGATCTTAACAATATCCTCGCTTGGAGCAAAGCGAATCGCGTCGAATTCAATGCATCTAAAACCCAAAGTTAAACTGGACAGATCACATCTTCTCTGTTGCCAAGGAAGCATCGAAATGTCTTGGATTTCTGAAAAGGTGTAAGAAATATTTCAGCCCATCAAATCTAGCGCTCCTCTACATGTCCTATATTAGACCTAGAATGGAATACAACTCCCATATATGGGCCGGGGCTAGTCGCACAGCCTTAACTTCATTGGATATTATCCAAAAGAGAGCCTTCAAGCTAAATGGCGATTTGGCAATAACGTGTCATATAGACTCACTCGAGCACCGCCGCAATGTGGCATGCCTTTCTCTCCTTTATCGCTATATGCATGGCCAATGTTCTGATGAAAAATCTAATCCCTTGTAGAATGATTCCTGCACGCAATACTCGCGCTGCAAACCACGCACATCCTTTAACCGTTTAAATTACTTTCGGCCGTACAGTAAAATTCCGTGATGCTTTTTTATCCAGAACAGTGTGAATGTGGAACAGCTTACCATCTTCTGTTTTCCCTCCGGCATACAATCTGCGGAAGATTAAGAGCGACATACATCGGCACCTCCGCCACTCTCCTCATATCCCCTAATCCTTTCCCTATCTCCTTCCTGCCATGCTGTGCTTTGCATCATACGGTATCCCCTGAGCTTGGCTTAATAATATTTCAACAAACAAAAAGAAAGACAAGTTTTATAATGGACATTTTTTCGATATGTATCACGAGAAAGTAAAAAACAGCAAAAAACAATTTACAGTGTCTTAAGGTTCTTAAGTCCGATATTTTTTGCGATTAATCATCGATCAAGTACGTTCTAATAAAAAAATTCAGTTCCAAACCCATGTTGTAATCACAAAAATTTTCTATAAAACAGCTTTTACGATCTTACATTACGTTTTACCCAACATTACTCGACAAAATTGTAATTAATAATGGATGAGTAATTGTGATTAATGTAATCATGATTCTTAATGAATTAAAGTAGTTTATTACTCTGAATTCTGACAGAAAAACTCGTTTCAATTTGATTGCGTTAAACTAAATTTTAAATTCTTGTAGGAGTTAAAATGAATACGAAACCAACTTTGTAGTGGTAGTTGCAGAACTAACTGAACAACTTAACTACAGTATGATTAATATCGAATCAATTATTTATAAACTCGGTACTTTGAAATTGGATAATTGGTTTAATCATAGTTGTTTATAGTTGTAAGCTAGTTTTGATTCGGTTGAATCGCTTAAAACCGGTTTAAAAATATTAATAAAAATCTTTTATATTTTTTCCTTATAACGACATTTGACATCAAAATCTTTAATTTTGTATTTTTCTCTCTCTGTAATGTCCTTGTTTTATATCGAGGAACTAGTTTCGGCTTCTCAATTTATGTTCTTATATGCTCCGCGAAAATCATTTTCCTTCGGTATTAAAATTATAACAAATCCAGTACAATAATTCATATATTTATGTAAGCAAATCGGTAGACAAAATTTTTCTGCATTTAATAAATTCATTCCACAATCAGATGTTGTCATATATAATCCTACTGATTTAGGAAACTAAGTATGTTTATATTCTCCCAATTTAACCAAACTGAGGAGCAGATGACAATTTTCACATGCACAAGAAAATAAAAGCTCTGCATCATTTACACTTATCCTTAAGAAAATCCTTGATTATTACAATTGCGAGTAAAATTGTTTCAAAGGATTAGTTTCTACTACATGGGCTTCAGTATAAGTATCATACATATTACATCCTCTTACAGAGAAGAAATAACCCCAGAAACTAGATTCATGCCATATGCGTACGTAAATCGTAATGTGCTTGTTTTATAAACGGCGAAGATTTTTTGTTGTTTTCTGTATTGTTGGGGAAAGTATTAGTTGTGATTTCATAGGCGATTATCCTGCCCAATATTTCTTAGTGATCTGCATAGCCTGTTACTATGTCAACTGAAACACGCTCTGAACTTGGTTTACTTAGGAAGTAAGACTTCATGGAATTTTAATTCTAAATGTAATTGTTCTATATGGTATTTGAAAGTACTTAGCACTACCCTATTATGAAAGTAGAATTTAGTTTACTAAACGAATATAGCTCGAGCATAGTAAGACACGTTGGCAAGATTCAGAGCAAAAGTAGAGAAAGCATTTTAACTCTGCCAGACATCTAAAATAACACAATTCCTGTAATGTTGATAGGATAGTTACTAAGGAAACCAGGTCAAGCCTTGCTCCAGATTCATAAAATTTTAATATCATTTACACAAAAAAAAAACTCAGGTCTTCACAACTCTACGCTAGCCCTAAAGTGGAACAATGCCGCAGGCCGGAGTAAAACGAGGCAGCCAACAACATTTATACATGGGCTGTATGGAAAGCAAGGAATGCATTGGAACGGAAATAATATCAGAGCCACTCTTTGCAAATACATAATTATATTATTTGTCTAAACCATCATATTATCCAACTATATAAACTAAGAGCTGGCGACCAAAGTACTTACGTCATTTCATAAACAAAGTTTTCCATCTTATCATACTCTCTTAACATCGTTGATAAGTTATCCAGAAGTCTGCCTGATATCCAGAGGTGGAGGGCTCAACGCGATGAACTAAGGCCTTCAAGGTCAAGTTACGTGATTTCATAAAGACTGATTTTTGGTGTATAACTTACGTCATACTACGTCAACTCGAGGACGCTTTCACTTATAGTGCAGCACACGGGATTTTTTGAAAATTTTGGAAATTTTATTTCAAAAATGGTACCGATCGGGCAACTCCTTCGTAGAGTTGCCATACAGTTATTTCCTTTTTCACGATATATTGGGGCACAGCCTAAAAACGCGTAAACATAGAAGGCTGAAATTTGGTACAAAGTGATTTCATAGCAGTGGTAAAATAGATTAAATCGGGAAATTCCTTCTTGGTGCTGCCACACAAAATTTTGTTTTTTCACTATATATTTGCACACTAGTTGAGAACGCGTCTACGATCGCTGAAATTTTGCACACAAACGCCCGATAAAGTTATTTCATTAAAAAATAAGGAGTTAGAAGTATCAGCCGTAAGGAAAATATCTAATCGAGACGAAGAATGGTTAGAGGAATATGTAGGTTCATGATTTACTCAGTGGATATCTAAAGCATCCATAATGTGCTGAAAGGAATTGGCCAGATAGCATGGATTAAGGAAATTGAGATTAAGGTCTCCATCGATAATTATGTACGGATACTTTGGCACAAGATCAAAAAGTTCGTTTTGCAATAATGGAATTGTTTGGCAATTAGGTGGCTTGTAAACACAGCCAACCAAGCACCTATCGCTAGTTGAAAAAATTTCACAAAATATGTATTCCTCCTCATTTTCCGTAGTGTTGGCCAGTAGAAACCTGCATCGAAGATTTTGAGTGAAGTAGACGGCGACACCGCCTCCCCTGTGATTAAGGCGATCATTGCGAAAGACTTTGTAGACAGAGATGCGGACTACATTGCCGGTTTTAGTCAGGTTTCCGATACACAAATTATATCAAAAGTTAAATTAGAGAAATTGTAACACGCTTCATCAATTTTAGGAACCATATTTCTAGCATTAAAATGATTTTTTTTTTATCCAGATCTCTTTTTGCATAGAACACCAGGAGTGCCCGAGTCTTACCCGTCCTAGTCATGTAGGAAAGATCACTCATATCCCATTACGATCGTGCCGAGCACCATAAGCATCAGTAACGGAGATTATAATTTTCCAGCATGGGTCAGGACCCAGAAAGAGTAATGAAAATTGGCAATATAACAATGTGCAAGTAGAAGTTGTAAAGGAAGACACCTACCTCCGTGTTACCTTAACACCAAAGCTGTCATTCAACGCCCGCCTTAAAAACCGTTAACATTCTGCAAAAGCAGCTATTAATGTAAATTGAAAAAGCTTCCTGGGGAAAAGAAGGAATTAAGCATTATGACAAATTTGTTCAGTACAATACTATCTCAAGGTCAGTTCATTGTTACGGAGTACAGGTTTTCAGCAATATGATCTTGTTGAAAAGCTAGAACGCTACTCTTTGCCAACATCTTCCCTCAACTATATGATAAATTTAGAGTTTGGTCTCTCTAATATATACATTTACACATTGAAGTACCATTTTGACTACATGGTGAAAATTCTGTTTCGTCTTTCTCCCAATAGGCTCCCTAATCAGCCAGCTTTAAAAGTGGTTAGTAGGAACATATTCTGGTATAGTAATTGGGTTAGTCTGTTTCTGCTGCTAAGAATTCCGTTCCTTTTGGCGCTATCGCCTCGGAAATTAAGTGTTTCACGTCTGTTTGGAAACTTGAACATTTCTTCATCTCCTGGCGCAACGCCTCCTCTGAATGGGCATATGCTTTGTATTCCCTGCAGTCAGCAGATGTGCAACCTACTCAGCAGCCGTCTTCCAAGCCTCGTCGCAAGCAGTCGCACCGGAGGAGGCGATCTGTAAGTAACGTATTTTCGAGCTATTTTATAATTTTCTACTTTGGAGTTTTAAATATTTTATTCCTACCAGGTAGGCTGGTTGAGCAGTCTTTGGAAAGGCCATGAAGCTCTGCACTTAACTGTGAGCGTGCGCCCAGTACTTTTTAAGATACAGGGTGTTTTCTAAGTTTTTTTTCCTAATCGCCCTGTAACTCCTAAACGGTTGATATTGCCGCCTCCCCTATCATAAAATTTTTTGTTAGCCTAGGTAAGTACTATCACCTCCGGCTCTATTGGCCTCCTAAGGGGAAACATCCTGTATATATTTAGGTAATCAGTTTGGTTACCAAATATGCAATGTTGTATGCGAGTCGTGTCTTGTTCTCACTAATTGTCATTAGTGGGGTAAGTTGATTAATGAATCTTCCATATTGCGTGCAGTCAGCAACAATGAACTAAGCAGCCCAAATAATTTTCGATCTGAAAATCTGGAGTTTCCTCAGATAGTTGACGTTACTGCACTTGATGTAAATGGGTTAATCGACCTGTGCGGATAATTTAATTAGATTTGTGTAGACTTACCCTATGACAGTTAACGAGGAGAATGAATGAGAGTCTCTTGTTGTCAGCGAATACAAAGAACTATCCCTATGACAGCAGTAAGGAGTTGTCCTGGAGAAACCTATTTCAGTCAAGAGGTGTCTGGTAGAGTCAGGCGACTGTGGCATGGTCTTACTGTCCCAATGACAATACGACCTGGTGCTGCTAAAAATCTTGTCACTTTTCAGTCCTGTGTAGTCAGATTTCCAACTTTACTGTGAACACTAGCGACTTGACATGTGACTGAAAAATTGTACTTATTATGCTATCACCACGGAGGTTTTCAGTGTGAGGTTGTTCTTCCAAAGTGGGAACCACTGCAGCGAGATACCCTTACAGTCCCTATGACCGTCTGGACACAAATCGTATACTTATGTTAACCCTGGAGGGTGGTGATAACTTACGAAGTGCAACTTCTCTCATAGTGGTTGTAGAAAAAAATAATGCTTCCTTACGGCCGAACAGAGATAGCCAGAAGGATGAGGTTGGTCGTGCCTCCAGAGTTCTGTATTATTGGTGGTTGTTGTTCGTTAAATGTTCTCTAGGAATTATCCGCGGAGTGCGGATCCAACTATCTTGAGTCGCTTTTGTAAATAAGATGCTTATGGAACATAAAATGATAAAAGAAATAAATAACACCTTGTGGTTTGTTCTCAATTGTCCTGGATAAATATATTTTCTTTTTTTTTAAAAAACTTTTTCGTTTCCTTTTTTGTGTGTCTCTAAAAAATGCTGTCACAAGACTGAAAACAAAAACATATTTTTTTAACTACGTTATAAAAAAGAACCAAGCCTACCTAGCTACGGCTGCCTGCGTTCAGCAAGGTATTACTAGCCCGAATTTAGAAAAATGATTTACCGAGTTTATATGATGACTTCACCGGAGTTTGGAAAAAGAACACTCGCGTCGCCACATATACAAATATACATAATATTAAATAACTACATAAATTGTTCTGCTAATTCATTTAAAAACTGATACTAAGATTTTGCAAATATGTAAAATATGTAAATGTAAAATTGGTTCTTCCCCGGATGAGTAAACGTTGTTTAGACTTACATTAAAGCTCTGTATATACCTATAAAGCTTGAAATCAATATAATAATGTTCACTGCTCCGTCTGCCTCATCTACATAAGCAAAGTGAATGCCCTTAAAAATTCTTAAGATGTTAAAATTGCCCACTTAACATAATTATTCCAAAAAACAATGCGAGCATTACGTAAGGGGAGAATTAAGCTAGTAGAGTGCTTAATTCTTGGCACTAATTTCAATTCTCTAGAGTTTTTCTCGTAGGCTGGAAGTTAAATTCATATTGTGTAGGAATTATATTTACTCGTGGTTAGAGATAATAAAAAAGTCAGTGTTGCAGAAAATTCAAAGCCTCAATTGAAATTAAAACGCGCCACGCTAACAGGGAAACGAAAATTATAAATTTACACGAACAACGTGAATAACTCATGTGCTAGCTTTTAAGCCAAGCCGAGTATATTGTTCCAGTAATTTATGAAAAATTACCTCTGCTTCGTAGAGTAATGTCGAGATTAAATAAGAGAGTATGGAAAAATGCTTCATAATAATATTTATATAGAGTGATACAGAATTATGCTAACCGCATTATTATTGCAATACAATCCTTAGCCTTATTATTTGCGAAACAATAAGATATGGGTGCTATAATGCTAGAATGAACTCATTAAACTAAAGTCGATAATTACTTCAAACTCCAATTAAAATCCAATTGTATTGTATGTTTTCAAAATTTTTGTAATCGGAACGTTTCAAAATTAGGACACAATAGATCAACTCTGGTCCGGGTATCTCAAGGGTCCTATTGGCCTAGTCGGCCCTACTCTTAATCTTAGCCTTTCAAAATCGAAATCTGTATTACGAATAGCTTTATCACAATAGATAGCAACCATAACTTAGTAATAGATTTTTATGCGAATTTATTAAGAAAATTCCGATCTAGGTTGAATTAAAATATACAAGATTGGTTTAGAGCATATTTTATTGGTTTTTTAAATTATGATTTCCCAACATTCGACTGTCAGTTTTATGTGTGCTTTTCTTGTGGCAATATTGATATTGATTGATCCATCCACAACACAGGATCACTTTTATTCTAGTCAGTAGCTGAAGTACGTTGCGTCATTCGTTAGCCAGTGTTACGTTAACTTTGTATACATAGATTACGTTTCCTGTAAACCATTTTATTTTTGGTGCAATATTACATGTTCATTGTTGTCTTTAAATATTTGTTATTCGTCACCTAATTTGTTATAACCTTAAGCTAATTTTGTTAGTACTTTCAAAAGTGGTCTATATATGATTACATTGTCTTACAGCCACAAGAAGAGGACAAATAAAACTGACAGTCGAAACGTTGGGCAATCATAATTTCAAAAATAAAATAAATAAAATTCTAAACCAATCTTGTATATTTTAATTCAACCTCGATCAGAGATTTTCCTGATAAATTCGATTAAAAATCTGTTACTAAGTAATGTTGTTATCTATTGTGATAAAGCTAATAAAGCTAATCACAATATACCCGAGAAAAAGCACAGCGAAAGCTACTTGTATTACTTAGTAAGTTCACCTTTCGGTAAGCTGCGAAAGTTTCTGATGCCACGGTTAATTTAAAAAACAACTTCTAGTTCTTCAAAACAAACGAGGCACTTCTTAGAAATTTTTTTTACATACACTGCGCGGAAGTGCATAAGTCCCTATGATATTCACAACCGTACGAATTTGTGTTCAAAGTCCTTAAGGTCCCAACATAACCAAAATAGAAGGAGTTAAGAAGCTAAAAATTCGCGTCTGCTAATTAAGAGTTGAGCTTCAACTTTGTATACACCTACTTCTTCCATTTAACAGGAAAATTTCCAACCGTATTTACAGTTTATATGTCACCCATAGTTTTGCTTACATGTATATTCTTGATATTGCTTACACCTTTGAGACTCTTAATGAAACCCTTTCCCCACTTGAGGAGAGAAAGCTATTTCATAATTTTAAAACAAGATCATCATTTCACCACTCTCGCTTCTCTCAATGGAGCATTGATTTTCGAGCAAATTAAGTTGGAGTTTCCACTGCTGTCTAGTCTAGGATGCATAAAAGTGTCCTTAATTTTTGAAGAGATATAAGAAATATTTCAGGATTTATTGATGATTGATGAATTTTTTAACTTTGTTTCTTTGTTATTGCACTCACAATACTTTTTTTATTATAGCATTTCTCTTCATTTGTCCTTATTAAGATTGAAAATCATTTACGCTCTAAATTCAGTATATTGTATCTTTCCGTCCTGCTAACTAATTCAATGAATAAATTATTTAAATATTAGAAAAACTTCCACATATGAAAGTAAAAGCAAACAAGCGTTCCTGTTCCTGTCGGTTTTCTCATTCCTTATTTTGGTCTGGTTTATAATGAAATATTCAAGCAAGTATCTGGGGAGCATAGTGAACTGGAAATGTGGATGCAGCTGGATGATGACAGATATTAAAAAGCATTGTATCGGGATAAATGGCAGCCCATGCATTCTTAAATGTATGAAATTCTAGTTCACCAAGGAAGTATCCTGTAACAAGACTGCTTTTTTTATAGAATATCTGAATTAGTGAAAAGATAAACGCATACACTATTTGCTTCTTTAACGAAAGCTTAAAAGACGGTTGGTGGTTGTTTTTTTCCTTATTCATATAAGAGTAAGACACACTGTTACAATGAAACTGGAGGATACAGCGTATGCTTGGTACATAACTTAAACTTGTTCTTATGTTTATTGAGTTTTAATGTATATTCAACTAAGAGAAAATTTGGAATTTTTCTTTGGTTGTAAAGGGTGAAGAGGGCGACGCAAGACCAGTTCGAAGTACATAATCGTCCAGTCAGCAATGAAGGCAATCTAAATATTTTAGTAGAGTTTGAAGTAATGAAATGAAGCTTGGAAGAACTCTTGCAGTGTTTGGTCCACGAACCTACAAAGAAAACCAAACTACCAAATTTAAACGAAAACAAAATCATTATCTGTAGCATAATACGTCTCCCCAGACACACACGATTCCCCTTACAATTGTCTGATCCTGAAAGAAAAAACAAACAAAAAACCCACAAAGTAAAATACTTTTTACATATAAATTAAAAATACTGATCTGATGTTCTGCTCCTAGTAACGCAGATGACAGCAGATGTTGCTGTGACGACGCCATTACAAAACGAGAAGATAGCAAGGAGGTGTCTCTAACTCACCATACCACGACGCTCATTTACAATGGAAAACGAATAGATTCCATTTAACTCAATGCTATCAAAGCGCATATAAGGCGCGAGTTATAGGTGCGTGCCTTACATGACCAAAATGTGGCACTACATCAAGTCCTGAAGGGACTTTTACACCACTTAACTTACAGTTAATAAGAGGTCTTAGTTGTAACGTCCCCTATTGCCAGAACCCAGCCACCCTTTGACATAGGCGGCGCAGATAATCAATATTCCTTGCGATGACCTGAGAGATTAATGGAGGAGCGGACCTTATTCAACAATCGCCGTAGAGAGAGGGCTCCAGGGACCGGATTCACTAACTCGGACAGCTGTGAAGATGAGAGTTCTTTTGAAACTTAACTCTCCACTCGGAATTCTGCAACTCGAGCAATTTGTTTTGAAAATTATTAAACTCTCTATTCCTCTCAGCAAAAATCTCGGCTGTGTTAGATGTGGAGAAGTAAGAAAAATATTTCTCAACTAACAGTATTGTCTGCTTTTATGCAATACTTACAGAGAAATAAGGATTTTGGTGGTTGAAGGTACCCGCTAAAAATTGTAATTCAAGCGAAAATGGTCAATTTGGTCGTCTTCTAGTACAGAAGAGATACTATAAAAATTTTGAATATCTACGTTAAAACTTGTGTGTAAGATGAAATCTCATCTACATTTTATCCCCTAATTAGATATGTAATTAGTCTTGGAGCCCGTAAACAGTCTTGGAGATAACTGCAAAAGAATTGAATCAGTCCTGCTTAAGATGAAAAAATGGCCGTTTTTTGGTACAAAAATGAATATATTTGCATCTCATTATTATGAAGCACTGGTAAGTGGTGGAAATTCACTTTCCGTGAGGAAAATGTTCACAACAGAGTACTAATGGATATGAAACAAACAACAGAAGAAGTACATGAAAAACATAAGAACTGGAGTGTATATGACCAAAGTGCAAAAAAAACCGTATTTCGGCGGTAAAAGCTCAGTTATGAAGTTAAAAAGATAAAAAAAACTACACCACTCGATTACCCACTTCTCCCTCTTTAATGTGATACCAAACATGACTTATTTTGGACAACCCCCAATGAGGGGTGGTACGACCCCCCATCATCAAAAGCACCTACCTCAAAAATTGTTCATAATTGTTCATCTACATTTCTGTACTCTAGAATCTAACTCCTAGGCAAGAAACCCCAATGCTCTACGACCCTCCCTCACATAGTTAGCCGTCCTTCAATATTGCGATACTTTTCACTTTTTCCCTAACTCCCCAAGTATTTTAAAGAATCGCGAATTGAGAGTTTTAATCGGGAAAAACGAAACTTCTCATCTCCCAAACTCTCCGGGTGACAGAATCCGGCCCCAGGAGAGTAAGTGGAGAGAGAAGTAACTTTAGAACGGCATTACGTTACAAAAATTCTCTGCATCTACATTATTTACTTTACATATACATCATTAACTATTACTTAAGGCGTGAAGAACCGAGGCAGTTTCAACGCATCTACTTTCGTCGTTTTTTTTTTAATATTTATTGTTTTCAACCTCTTGCGATTTCCGAGGTTTTATCACGGTACGATCGATACAACCCTCCAAAATTAATTCTATATATAGGGCTGACGCGCATCGACGGAGGCAATCTTATGTCACACGCAAAAACATCCTCACCAGATACCGACTTGCAAAAATGCTAAACGTATTTCAAATCAAGTAGGGTATTACGCGGAGCAAGTGTCGTTTGTTGCCATAAAATAATACCCGTAGCGTGGATTTTCGTGATCCCTGGTCTTTCGAAGGAGCTCCCTGGAGACACTAGGTGGTACTGATGGGGTCTGTAACGATTTTCCATTTTAGAACTGAAGTATCTCCGCTAAAAGTTTCCGCCTTCCTTTACATTACTTCTTTCGTTGAAATAATGGTGAGCTATCAAAACTCACGTTTAAATAAAGTTTAACAAAATTCCAATTCCTTCAATAATCTAAGTGTTCGAGAAAAATTCTTTCTAGGTGGATAAAATCTAGTGGCATTCTATGAAATTTGTCAGAACACGTTTGTGCGTCTGCGTCGTACTATCCCTATTCAAGTTCTAAGACCTCAATTCACAACCAAAATTCAAGATGATTAATATTTCCAAAATGAAATCGAATACAATACACACGCCAATAATTACTAGAGATAATAGTATGTTACCAATTTATGATCTACCAAGTTGATTAAAAGTTAAAGCTAGAAATATTAGAATTACTATTATTATACCTAGATGACCTAGATAAGCACAAAACAAATTTAATTTTTTAATAAAATTCAAGTTATTTGTTTGTTTATTTCATACACAAAAATTGCACATATTCTGTCCTTAGTACGAAGAATGATATTGTTTGTCATCACATAACAATTTCAAATTAGGAGGTAATGATGTTAATTTCATTCTCAAAATAGGTTCGACATCGAATCTATTTCGAGAGGCCGAGAATGCCGCTCACACGTATGACAAAAGGCATTAAAAATTGTATCGCTTTTTCGCTTACGCTTGGATACAGGGCAACCAAAAATTAATTAGTGGCATAGTTTCAATCACTTTTTCAGATCGGTGTCGCATGGAATTTCAATTAAATTGTCAACTTCTTGTTCACTAAGATTAAACATTTTTTCCTTTTCAATTTCGACAGAAAATTACATATTATTTGAAGGAATATCCGGATAGTAACCTTTACACTATTCATTAGCTCCGAAGTTGTTCTTGAATTAAAATCTCCTTAATCATAGTTTGCATTAGTTTCAAAAAATTTATGTAAGGTTTCAAAAGATTTAAAATTTCCTTTTGAAAGTCGTTGGTTCCACAGAGTCATTTTGTTAATTATTGCAGCGACTTTTTCCGATACTATGAAAATATTTAAGCCAAGGCCTTGAAATTTAAATTCAATTCATTGAATACTTTTATTAACCACTCGAACTCGTGGAGTCTATCCTTAAATGAAAAAATAGCATCCTTTTTAGAAATAATATAGCTTCGTCTTTTAGCTCAAACAGACGTTTTAAAACATTTCTTTTTCAAAACCCCATTTCCTCATTGGAAGACTTACGTAGCGAACAGAGTAACAGAAATTCAGGAGATTTTAGGAGCTGATTATTGGCACTATGTCCCAACTAAAGAAAACGCTGCTGACGTGGCATCTCGGGGAATATCCACTCGTCAACTATTAGATTGCAGTTTATGGTGGCATGGCCCAACATGGCTTACAAGAGATCAAAACGCTTGGCCTCGAAATTCAATTCCAAAAGAACGTACTGATTTGGAGATGAAAAGACCAACTGTAACAACTCTGTTAGTTCAAACAGAGAATGAGTTGCTAACGCGGTACTCTTCCTATACAAAATTAATATGAATTATCGCTACCATACAACGCTTTGCTCAAAACTGTCGTAATACTAAAGGCAAGGAAACTGGTTTTCTCTCCACCAAGGAATTGAGCACAGCAAACAACACAATTCTGAAAATTGTACAGATAGCAACGTTTTCAAAGGATTATGAACAGCTAGAAGCAAATAAACCGCTTTCACGGAAAAGTAAACTACTAACATTTAACCCAATTATTGATCACGATGGACGCGTAGGCGGTAGACTGGAAAATGCTAACATTTCTTATAACAGGGGGAACAATCACCCAATTTGAAAAATGCAATGAGAAATCTTTCCACCAACACTTACTTTTTATAAAAAGTATTTATTTGGGCAATTGGTGTGACCTCCATCATTGAACTTCTATGGTAGGCGATCAGAGATAACCATACCGATGAGACCTCTCTGATCGCTGGGTCGACATTCCTGGATGGAACCACCATAATAATTAATTCAATAAAATCTTTTAGTTTGAAATTCAATACTTCAACCTCTAAATAAAACATTTATGAACTTGAGGACAAAAATAAAAGAATGTGGACTTTCGTTATATAGAATATGTATAATTCATTTTTAATATTTTTTCACAAATCCTTATTGCCTAATTATACTATCCTTAACTTCAATAATTATAAGTCAATTTCAATAATTTTCTTAATTTTAATTTCACACTTAATTCTTATTCACATAAAAAAAAAAAAGAAAGGTCATATTCAGACAACGTTACTCTGTTTCATTGACTGACTTTCAACCTTTTGATAATTGCTGCTGCCTTAAAATCTTAAACCTTTCGCCAGAACTTTTTCCAAAGAAGAGAGCTTCCAGCTCAATGTATCGGCCTTTTATAGAGGTGGGTTTCGCCATTATATTCGTAGTGCCACTGGTTCCATTCTCTGTTTGAAGAAAAGAAAAATCATAAGTTGACTTGTCACAAAATTATTTTCAAAAGGGATGAAAATTCGCGAAATCATTAATAGCAATTTTCTTTAAATTAAAATTGAGTGAAACTCTACGAATAATATAAAATTTTGCATTATTTTAATAAAAATTCACGTTTTTCTCCACCGAAATTTCAAGCTACTAACATCGAAAACATCGAATTCGCGTATGATAGTACTAATTTACTGCGCATGCTCTAATGTTCGTATAAATTCGGTTAAAATAAATATTTTTTATTTTGTTGCTCTATTTTTTGTCTCTTTTTCTCTTATTGTTTATATAGATAATTTCAATTTTATTAAATTTCTTTAAAATTATTGACCTTCGCGTAAATATTATTCGATTTTCGAATTCCGCGTATAAAACTTTCTTAAAAGAATGTACTTGTGTCACCGAGACCATAAAGTTACGGACGTCAAATTAAATTAAAATGTGACATTGTGCCGTGTTTTCTTTTACAAAAATTTCTAAGTTTCGATGTAATTTTAAGTGTGTTGTTCGTATTGTTGGTGAGTTAAGTGTTGCTAAGTGTTTATTTGTGATTAAATACCTCACACAAAAATTATAATTGTAATTTCTTAAAATTTGAGTGTGAGGTTAAGTACTTTGTTGTGATCATGTTTTCTAATTTCTTTCTATTTATATTTATCCATAATTATCTTTTTGTTTTAGGATTTTGTAACGTTGAAGATATGCAGGATGGATTGATACCCCTACTGGAATACCCTCCAGGATGGGGGGAAGAAGGAAAACCAAACATTAACTGGAGTTCAGATAAGTTTATATGTGTTTCAACTATATTCTTTGTGAAAGTTTTCATTTTCTTTTCAGGTTAATTCATTGATGTTGAAGATTTCGTTTGGTGAGTCAACACTCATGATTCGGTAAAAACTCTGCTATTTAATGGACGAGATTTTATGTTGTTTATACAAACTTGATACATTCTTGCAATGTTATGATTAAATTTAAAGGCATGCATTTTACCGGCAACGCTTGTCTATGGATACTCTAGTTCACCCATACACAATTATTGGCTAATTCTTGAATTTGATTAAACAAACCTTTATGACAGCCTGCTATTGCACGTTCTTCGTCGCTACTTAGACCAACACACTTCATCCAATCAATACCGTGACCAGTAACCAAATCATTTGTAAGCTTAAAAATCACATCTGAGGTCGTTTGTCGGTAGCCTTTTACAAAACAAAAAATTTTCTTGAATGGTGTCTTTATCAATATATCTGATAAAACACATTCGATTTGTGTTATCCTCGATAAATGTGCTTTCATCTACTTGCAAGGGAAAAAACAAACTTGATTTTTTTGTTTACTTAAGCAACTAGTTCTGCTTTTAATTCTTTCGCAATATCGTGAATTCTCCGTTTAACTGTGTTATTTGATCAACAGTGTCACACGGTATAAGCACGCCTCCGTTTACGCCATTTACTTTACACACACAAGTTGTACAAAAAGCAACTTTAGTCTCATCAACTTTCACTTTTCCCGCGCATACGCCCTTATCTCAAATGATTTACTCTATAGTGGGACATGGTTTACCTGTCCCTTACAGACGCAATGTTATTTGGTATCCAAAGTGTCCATATATTGGTTTACATGCCCATTCACATAAAGCAATTTTCATTATTCTTGTTTTGTGGTTTAATAAAAACAACAACTACTTACGCCGGCAACGACGAAGCAAAAGTGAATAACGCTGTAAGACAAGTTTTGTCTGATGCAAATTATACATGCCGTGTAAAAATTTCGATTGCCTATAATAGTTTCTGGTCGCCTGGTAATCTGTTCTTGCCTTTAGCTTGCTAATCTTCATTGTAAGATCCATGTGTGTGTGTGTGTTGCATAAAGCACCGCGGGCGAGGGCTCCCACAATGACGTCATACCCCAATCATGTGCGGGAATGAAACACAGACGGATGATCCGTGCGAACGAGATAGCTGTAAAAGTAAATGAGGACCTCCATAAGAAATAACGTGGTATTTTGCGCCAGTACTCTCATTACTATACTAAATACTTAGTATCGTCGAAAATTAAAGTTTTTCCTTTATTCCGCATAAACCATTTCCGACAACTTTTAAAGCGAGAATTCATTTTTCTCCAGCACTATGAGGATATCCAGTCTCAGCTAATAATTGGAAAATTTCAAAAGCTGTCAAAGTGAGGTTTATATTTGACTGTTTTTTTTTTTAGCTGCAATCAACCCCCGTTTTTTTTATCAGTAAAAAAGTTAATTAGCTTATCAGGGTACTCAGAATGAAGTTTGTTCAGGCAGCCTAACATACATACATACAAGAACGCATTTATTCCATGCAATAATTTCCATATAATTTAGTCATAATATAATTCGTTCAATTTCTTGCATTCTTGCATGTGTTCAATCCAAAGTATCACAATAATTTTGTATATTCAGCAATTATAAAAAATATTTCATTAATTGTAAATAAGTTCAATTCACTCGATTTGGAAATGTCAGTATTTTTTCGCACACATAAATTTTTAGCAGTATTAAATCTCGTCTGGAAATTCCTTCAGGCGCGACTAAAAATGTACAATCAATCGCTTGTTTGTAATAATCAGCAAATTGATCATATAAAAAGCCGATAATGGAAAATAAGTCATTCATTAAGTTTTGATTTTCAATAGCAAATTGTGTTTTCACTATACGACGTCTTTATTTCATACACCGCGTTAATTATAGGCAGTGTAATCAGCAGTTTCAACAGTGTAACGATCCAAGAACCCTTGCACAAATCCTCAAGGTACTGGTCCATGAACCAGTGCCATATCTAAACTACGACAAGAGTCCAAGTACGACAACTTGACCTCTAGCGGAGAACAAAAGAGTTCCTTCGCTATACAAGCCATTTCAACTTTGACGGTTTCGTACTTTCATATGAAAGTTGCTCATTGCTAATACCACAGAGGCAAATTATTTTGACTACCGCCGGCAATGAACACAAACCGTAAATATTCATCACAATATTTGTGAGTCCAATTAGCTTTACGATTGTTATTTTGGCGCTGCATATCTACTTTTGGGGCTTCAGACAAGGTATCTGCATGATCATGATGTTTAGCTTTGCTTGTACTTGGTTGATAATCATTTAAATTTCTGGTTTTGTTGATTAACCATTTATCCATTTTAAAAAAGGTCGGAAACTTTTATGAAGAGAAGTTTTTAGTAATGATTTGTAAACAAAAGTATTTTTTTTACTTACCAATATGAAGTTGCTATTAGTGATTAATTATAATAACAATTAGCAAATAAAATAAAAAAAATTAAAATATATCAGCTTTTTTGACAGGGTGACTTTGCGGTGCACGCAAGGGAGAAGGCAATATTTTGACTGATGAAATCGCAGGCAAACATGCGAATATGGACGAAAAGAAATGAGTGTGTTCGGGAAGGGGAAACAACGTTAGCAGCACAACACGCGGGCGCGGGAGAAATAGTTATTTGAAGGGGTACAAATACACACTTTGCTAGTATTCCTAGTGTCTACCTGCTGATGTAAAGAAAATAATATGTAAAAAAAACAAAAATCTGTTTTACTGCTACCCGGCAAAACTTTTCTACTACCCGGAGCCGGGTCGCTCCCCAAACTTTGGAAAAGCTGGCCTAGGTGATTAATATTACCAAAATGAAGCTCAATACAACATAGACGGCAATAATTATTAGAGATATTAAGATATTGTCGAACTAAATATTAAAAATTATTAAAGAAAAAAATAAACAAATAGGAGTATATTATACATATATGTGAAAGTGATCGACAACCACTCGCAGACGCTTCTCCGTAAAAGTTAAACCGGAACACATGATAATCTCGTTATATATCAATCGCTACCCAGATAGACAAATGGTATCACTTTCGAAGGAATCGCTTTTGAATCACTTTTACATCTGATTAAATACGATTCATATCAATTCCAAGTATCACTTTTTCGAGTATACGTAGTATGCGAACGGCTTTCTAATATGTATTGCTAATGCCCATGTATGCGATGGTTGTTCATTCCCAAGATCGCTTCTTTTCTGATGCTTTTTCCACAAAAATTTTACAACAACTACACAATAGAAATTCAGAAGCGGCTCATTGTCTTGAACTGACGAAGAGGAAACACTTCGGTTTATATAATCTAGTGGCCCAGCATGAAAATGTACAAACTTTTAAGGAGTTCAGAGCTGAAAACTTTATTATTAGGTCTAGCGTCGGCAATAATTGTGTTTTGATCAGAACGAATTCGGGTGATATGCCATTTAAAATAACTGCAATAAAAATTAAAGACGATGAGGAAGTCATCGAATATCAAGATTTTGGCGATGTTTCTCCGTATTTTTCGTAACCCTTTTTGTTCAACCGAAATCGGTATTATTGAAATCAAATCTGCATTACCCATAGTTGCAACAGAAAAAATTTCTGCAATTCTTTACAAATACACTTGTCTACAGGTCCAGAATCATTCATCCTAGTACCATTTTTACATCTATATAACTAATATTATGGACATGAACGCTGCAATATATTTCAACTCATTCAGAGGAATTGATGGCGAAATCATAACACCAGCATCAAAGAAACAAAACCAAATCCAGCAGCAACAACAAGAAGTTCATCAAGAGCTCCAAGAAAGTAAACACAATATAATTGTTGAAAGTTAACACCAACTAAAAAAATCTGTACATTTTGTTTTTCAAGGTCCTCCAAGTGAAGATATTTTTGGTGAAGCCGTGGAAAGCCAGAGTACACCTACACCGCCACAATATTATATCTCCAATGAAGGTAAGTCAAACATCATATTGATAAATAAACTTATGCGGATTCTCACTGTTTACAAACTTTCATTGAGGAAGATCCCGCGAATCAAATTGTATTTCTCAATGCTCAGGAAATAGCAGAAACCGGAGGTTGTACAAATTTACAAAAAGAAATTCAATGAGAAGAAAAAAGCCGCAGCAACTAGTCAGTGAATTAAAATTTCAATTTCTTACATAAAAAATCAGATTTTCTGTTATGTTTTTAAATTTTTGGTTTTAGAATAAAATTCATAAAATGATGATAGTGGAATATTACAACCAAGCTTGAGTTTTCACTGATTTTTAGTGCTGATTTTGTGCTACCCATGGCAATCTTTCGAATCGATTTTAAATCGCTTGTTCGTCTTTCAATGGATCAGTTTGTTCGAAATGATAAGATCGCTACCGAATCGATTCTGTTATGCTTCTAGTCATTATACTTCTCAGCCAATAGAATATCCAGAAAAAGAGGACATGATCCAGATAAAAACATCACTATTGAATCAGTGAAGGAAGTGATTTTTTGCTCCGAAGAATCAGTCAAATATCGGTCAAGAATCGCTTTATGTCTATCTGGGTATGTATAGTCACCCAGAGAAGTCTTCTAGATGTAGCAAGAGATGCTGATTGCAGTAGATATCTATACTCAGGTTCAATTGGGCATGGGTAACACTGTCAGCAGGCATACTCGTTTGCTACAATATGCATTTGATGGGCTGAAATATTTCTTACGGCTTTTCAAAAATCCAAGACATTTAGATGGTTCTTTGGCAAAAGAGATGATGTAGTCTGTCCAGCTTAATTTACTAGAAATTTTTATGCCAAGAATGCTTAGAGATGTTGAATCTGAACCTAAGGCTCCATCAAATGAAATAGGAGTGTTCAAATAGTGATTTTGCTTTAAAGAAATGAAACAGCTTTGAGTCTTAGAACGAAGGAGAATGTATCTGATGCTTAACAGTAAATCGTACGTCATTTCGTATGGTCACCCATCTGTGCAGTTTTGATTTTTGAAGTGATTTTTCGTATATATTTCTATAACTGTTCGTCGGACAGAAAAAAATGATCGTAACCAATTTTATAAAATTTCAACTTCTGAACAACTTTTCAGTACTACGTTAAAATCGTATAGGACTGATCGTTTTCCCTATATTTATATATGGGAACACTAAGAAGGGAATGCTTGACTTAGTCTGTTTTTGAAATTATATTTGCTATTATTATGAAAATACTATGCACAAAATTTTTGCTCTCATTGTTGACACGTTCTCAACTAGTGTCTAAATATGTAGTGAAAAACCAAATTTTTATATGGCAACCCTACGAAGGAGTTACCTGATTTGTGCCATTTTCGAACTTAATTTTACTTTTTTTTAAAGCCCAAATTTCAGCTCTCCAAGTAGACGAGTTCTCGAGGTAGCGTGAGACCGACAGGCAGATGGACGGACAGACGGACGGACGGACAGACGGACGGACAGACGGACGGACGGACGGACAGACGGACGGACGGACGGACAGACGGACTTGCAAAAATCAAAATAACCTAATATTATGCGTGGGTGTCCAACCCATTCTTCTCTACTAACATTATTTCTAGGTGTTACAAATGGAATGACAAACTTTGTATACCTTTTAGGTTTTATCTAGGGTATAAAAATAACATTAAAACAAGTAAAAAAGCTAGAATTGGTCTAAGACCAATTCTTAGGATACCCTAGATGAATGCCCGTATTAAATTTCGTATGGTCACCGATCTATTCAAGTATTGATTTTGAAGTTGTTTTTCGCATATATTTCTAGAACGGTTTGTCGCACAGACAAAATGATTATAACCAATTTTATAGGATTTCGTATTCTGCAGAAGTTTTTAGTACCATAAAAATGTCTTGGACTGATCGTTTTCAAAGTATACGTAAAAAACCGAAATTTTTATATGGCAACACCAAGAAAGAGTTGCCCGATTTAGTCCATTTTTGACATTTTATTTGCTAATGTAGTAAAAACATCATGTGCGAAATTTCAGCTCTCTACGTCGACGGTTCTCAGGCAGTGACCAAATATATAGCGGAAAACGAAATTTTTATATGGCAACCCCACGAAGGAGTTGCCCGATTTGGCTCATTTTCGAACTTAATTTTACTTTTTTTTTTTTAAAGTCTGTGTACAAAATTTCAGCT
>OZ002744.1:52114772-52224031 GCA_963924295.1 Dioctria rufipes | reverse complement strand
TTCAACACTTTCGGCTACAGGAGCAATATTCTTGGCTGTTCTTGAGCGACGTGCACGGGTTTTATTCTTCACATCACTACCTTGTCCCGACAGCTCGAATTTTTCTACCAATTTCTGTATTGCGGTCCGACAAGGTGCTTCACGACGACCCAAAAATGTTCGAGTTTTACGAGCCGTCTCTGCCACATTTTCACCATTTTTATAGTGAATTTTAATAATTTCAATGCGTTGTTGAATCGTGTATCGTTCCATTTTTATTAATGGCGTAGTTTCTTCTTTTCAAATGTCAAAAAATGACAGCTCCAAAGGTGACATCTACCGAAATAGCGGGCTAATTAAAATAACACCTCTTATTGGAAAACCCTTTATATAAGGCAGGTGTTGCAGGTGAAATTATAAAAAGTTATTAACTATTTGAGTTCACGCCAGGAAAACTGAGCTGTCCAGGTCAGAGAAATTGTAGTTTGGGGTTGCCACTTTACCAATTTAGTTTGAGCAAAATCTTGTAATTTTTCCTTTTCAATTAAATTAACACACATATTTTGTATCGTGACTGTTATGTTTTTGTTTTAGGTCTGAATCCAGAGATGCAATAATCTGAAAGGGAAGTAATTTTATAGTTAATCATTTAATTAACTAGTCAAATAAATTATTACTTCTGTGTTCCGTCTCAGGTGTTGAACTCAACTTCCAATTAATTGATGCTGCAAAAGATTTTCGTTATATTCCAGATATTTAATTAAGGAAAACAAGGGAAGCCAGTGCATTATTTCTGGAGAGGCCTGGCGGCGGATTTCATCTTAAAGAAAAGTAAATTCCGAAACTGGAAAGCAAACTGTACTGCATATACCTATATATTAGACATTCATCTCTATTGCGGGATCTGCACTCTTGTCCCTGGATTACCGACGAGAATTATTGTACACTTGACCATGGCGCACTCAGAATATAAATTAGGTCTAAGCACCCAATTTCGAGATAAGTATGAAGTACTCACAACTCTATATGAAATATCCGTCTGTATGAAGTATCCACCTAGGAATAAATCAATTTTAATGTTGTATTCCAATAAATGCAAAAGGAGAAAATTATTTTTAATAAGAATTAAAGAAAAAATATATTGAGTTGTATACAAGAGCACCACCTTCGTGTCTAAAACTATACTATCTTTCAAGCTGGAATCAACCACACACATTCACAAAATTTCATTGAAATCAGCCCAGCAAACATTCTGGCGATAAATTGCAATAAAAATTGTGTTGCTATTTTATTACCATGGCGATATTTTGGCGATAGTTCGAGAAATAAAGTCAATTAAATTCCCGAAAATATTACGATTGGCATACGAATCGCTTTCTTATTGCCATATTATTGCACTTTTGTTGCCTAGATCGGTGGTACTAGATGTGATGACAGCGAGACATTTTACCGTTATCGTTACTGTCCCTTTGGAAATTACTTCGTTTGCAATTGTTCTTTCTTCAAGTCCGGTCGAACAGAAAAAGCTAATGCAAGAAATAAGGATACTTATCGCCATGCCGATCATGAAATAAATTACTTACACGATTCATATGCGTTACAACATTTACCCCCGTCAAGTTAAACGTAGCGATCAAATTGCATATAAATCCGGTAATAAAAAATCACTTCCGCGCGATAAGCAAACACCAAAAGATAAGAATCTTTATCGCCATGCCGATCATGAAATGAATTACTTACATGATACCTATGCGATGCAACATTTACCCCCGTCAAGTTAAACGTAGGCGATAAAAATGCATTATTGCCGGCAACAAAAATACGATTCGTAGGCCAATCGTAGTGTTTGCTGGGAGTTGAGCGGCTTCGGAGATTAGCGTATACAAACACAGTGACACGTGTTTTTATTAACCCACCAATAAATATTCTTATCTCGCGTTTGCAAAAACTTTAAGTAACAAAATCACAGATTTGGTTGGTTTTGGAGATGTTAGGATTTTTTTTAAATAAATAATGTTACTATTACTATTATTATGTAACAACATTTATGTTGTATATATATTTTATTATATTATTATTTGTTTGTTTGTATTATTATTTATTATTGATAATGCTATTTGATAACCCGTTCCATGTTTTTCTCGCTTCTCCTAGGAAATATTTCAAAACAAGCGTCTGTAAAGTATAATAATATTGTATATATACATACATATATATATATATACTTACTTTTTAAAGCATTTGTTGTGATCAAAATTCTCACAGAAGTTTTATCTCCTTTATGCAAATCCAACTAAATTCTTTCGCCACTTTATCGGAAAGCAATGACTTGAGATTAGTTCTTATAAAAGATGGAACGTCATCCCTACCCTTTGCCAAAAACTTGTTTTTCTGGAAATTTAAAATTAATAATTACATCAAAGCAATTCCATAATTTAGTATTATTGTTTATTATACCAATTGAGCAATCATATCAGCATTTTCTCTCAGACGCCATATATACTAGCGTTTTTAACGGAAAATTTGGAAGGAAGATATACATGGTCTGCAAAAAAATGCCTTCCTTTTTCTATGACCATACTTCATTTTTCAATAAGATAATTTTTCTATCAGGTTCGTAATCATTTTCGCATTTATTTCAATCAGTTCATGCAAATTTTGTATGCATTTTAAAATTTCTTTTGGGCCTTCAGAAGAAATTCCGGATATTTTTGATACACTGATACGATTGTGTATGACGTTGGCAATCCTCGTAAGGTTTGAAGTGTACAATGACTATGACTTGGTAAAATTTATAAATTATTCTGTTTTGCAAAAACCGACTGTAATTGAATATCAAGATTCCGGGAATCAGACTTTAAAGCTGCGTATGATTTTTCAGTTTGAGAAACGTCGGGGCTGGGCAAGTAGCAAAGAAAAAGTACTTAAGTACAAGTTCAAGTACCGGAGGCCTGATCACGAAGACTACTGGAAGAAGAAACTTGCAAATATCAGTATGAACCATCGAACCTTCAAGCAGATAAAAAATATCACTGGCATGAAATCCTCTATGGAACTACCTCAGCTAACCAACCCTGATGACCCAGATAGACCACTTATTAGTAATAATGAAAAAGCTGACGCTCTAGGGCTTCACTTTGAAGGAATTCATAAGCAAAACCTCAATCTGAATACGGAATTATCACGAATTGATCATGTAATTAACTCTACCTTTGCAAATAACCACACTCCTTTAAGGTATTTTAATATAAACATTCCTGCTTCCAATGACAATGCAAATAATGAAAATCATAGACTAAACCTCATCTGCTCAGCGGAAGTACAGCTGATAATCAAGACAAGGCACAACAAGAAATCATCAGGCCCTGACCAAATTCCGAACTTCCTTCTAAAAACATCTAAAAATTTTTGGGCATTCTTAGCCATACTTTTCAACCACCTTTATAACATAAGTTACTTCCCAAGAAAATGGAAAACCGCACATATCATCCCAATTCGGAAAAGGGGGAAGCCATCCAGTGAAATCACCAGCTATAGACCCATCTCCCTCCTCTCCTCGATAAGCAAAATTTATGAATGTATTCTTAAAAAGAAACTACAAGATCACATCGAAGATAATCACAGAATTCCCGATTTTCAAATGGGTTTTAGACAACTTCACTCCATCCTCATGAACCACATAACCTCGAATCTCAATAATAACAAAGCAACGCTGGCGTGCAGTATTGATACTGAAAAAGCATTCGACACTGCTTGGATACAAGGACTCATATTTAAAATGAAAAACATCCACAATTTTAACGAACACCTATGTAGAAACATCTACAACTATTTGATCAATAGGAATTTTAGAGTAAAAATTAATAAGGAACTATCCAACATTTTTGGAATAGCAGCAGGAGTTCCCCAAGGCTCTGTACTTGGCCCAGTCCTATATAATACATATATTTACTGCTGATATTCCGCAGCCAGCAATACCAATTAAAATCCTCACATATGCTGACTACATAATTTTATTCACCTCAAATTTCAAATACCTTCCCATGCAAAAACAAATGAACCAATATCTAGACACACTACATAAATTTTTTGTCAAATGGAAGCTAAAAATGAACACCGATAAATGTCAAACCATGCTGATCAAAGGAATAAAGGACACCTACCCAAACATTGCCAGACACATCAACAAACGGAACGTCGATATCCGTATAAACCAGAAAAAAATAAGGTACACTAAGCAGCTCAAATACCTTGAGGTACTCTTTACAGAGAACCTGCAGTTCAATTCGCACATAAAAGAAAAAATCCAAAAAGCAACATACGCCTTATCATCATTCGCCAAAATATTAAAACCTAGAACTTCCATACAAAACAGAATCAAGGTAATATGCTACAAACAGCTGATAAGGCCAATTATATCTTACGCTTTTCCAATATGGTTTAATATTTCTTCAGCACAGATGGAGAAAATCAGAAAGTTCGAGAGGAAATGTTTAGCTTATTGTATTGACTTCCGCAGAAACCCAATAAACTACAAAAGGATTAAAAACGCTAAACTCTACTCACTTTGTAACCACAAAAGAATAGACACTCACCTCATTACTAATGCGCTCAAATTTCTCAACAGACTAACTGAAATAAACAACCCAATACTTGAACAATACGCGACTGAACTGGAACATAATAAGAGAGATGTGCCAAAGCACAAAGCCGCCCATATTATTAAATGGTTAGAAGACAAAAACTTGCTATATGATACCAACTCAAAATTAATCTACTATCACAAATTTTATAGAGGCAATAGAATGGTTTACAATACTGAACAATTAACCTAACTAAGCTAAATCGAAAGCGACTCAGTGCATCAACTGATTGTACCTACATATATTAGTAGAGTATAATTATTTGTAACTAATAACACTATAGTATAGCATTACTAAATGAACTATTTTCTTAGTCTTAGGTATTAAATATATGAATGGTCTGCTGTTCAGTCCACCGATGCATTTACGTTCCCTCGATGCTTTCCACTTCTATATCCACGAAATTTCCTACAAATACGAAAAAAAAACCACAAAGTATTCATTTACCAAATAAATACAACAAACATCAAATACTTATCTAAAGTAAATTATCCTAAAATAAATAATCCACTTCCGATGACAGTCTCGATATTTATCCGATCTGGAAACAGGCAAAAATTATTAATAACTAATTAATAAATAAAAAAAAAGATCAAATCTTACCAAGTTATAGGTACATCCCTCTGTATATTTACATCTCTGATGACAGCAAATGACATTACATCAAATCATTTGCTTTCGCCTTAGTCATCAATTCAATAACCGTCGCTAGGGCAACACCGAGAGGCGAAAGCTCATAACTGGATGCGGCGGCTATATAAAGCCGACGAGCCGCAGCAGAAAATCATTCTTGGTTCAGAGCTCATCTGATTCGGAGAATAATCCGATTAACAAGAATATTATTCCCAACCTCCAAAATAGAAGAATAATTCTATACTTCAGAGAATAATCTGAAATTCCTATCATTTCCAATTTCCGTCCCACACCTAAGCAGAAGAATAATTCTGCCGCAGAGAATAATCTGCAATCTCCTGCCCACACCTAAGCAGAAGAATAATTCTGCCGCAGAGAATAATCTGCAATCTCCTGCCCACACCTAAGCAGAAGAATAATTCTGCCGCAGAGAATAGTCTGCAATCTTCTTCTTTTTACTAGCATCTTGTTGCTCACGTATAAGCAGAAGAATAATTCTGCCGCAGAGAATAATCTGCAATCTTCTTCTTTTTACTAGCATCTTGTTGCCCACGTATAAGCAGAAGAATAATTCTGCCGCAGAGAATAATCTGCAATCTTCTTCTTTTTTATTGTAGCATTTACTGCCAAAAATAGCACTCTTAAATTTATATAAGAATACTTTTCGCATAGACGATTAATTCTTCTTCTTCTTTTTCCTAGGAGGCGGACTACGCGAATCTTTGGATTTTCACTAGATTTTTAAGTTGTTTTGAATTGAATTGAATTTTATAGTTTGTAGGTTAGTTTGTAGTTCTCAATTTTAGTAAATGAATTTGTGATATTAGGTTAAGCAAATGAATTTATTTTGAATAAAAGATATATTTGAATTTTAAAACTGAGTTGTCCATTAAAAACCGGCACTCCCTCCCACGAACGAGACTAGCTCTCACAGTCTGCAACACTTAACTTACATAAGTTTAAGTCGCCGCTCACCTATTTGAAATAATATTGTCTGCAACTAATTACAATATTATGTAACCCTAATAAATTTTATCTGACAAATATTTTAACTGACAAAATCTTAGTTGCTATCAATTATTTTGAGAGTATAATTATTCATAATTATTTGTAATATAAAATAACATTAGTAAATGTTTTCATAGTTTTAAGTTTTAAACATAAGCAAACATAAGATATCCTAGTTTTTAATTTTGTGCCATTTTCTAGGAATGATAAAACACTCGTATTTTAATAATCCATTAATTAAGCCAGAAATAGAAAAATGAAACTACTATAAATTGCTGGTAAAGACACTTATTAGTCTGTAGCAGTTACCTAACTAAGACATTCTATCTATAACAAAAAAAAAACAAAACATGTTAATACTAAGGCCAATAAAAAGATTGTTTGAAAAAGATTGTTTTACCGGAGGCCTGAGTACTTCAGCGTAAGTACAAGTACCGCATGTATGAAAAGTACTTGTAACTAAGTACTAAGTCTATAAAAAGGACTGAGTACTTTTTGAAGTACTTTTTAAAGTACTTTTTGGAGTCTTTGTACGTTGGCAGTAATATATATAATGAAGTTTATCGAGTTCACTTAAAAGATATTAATAAATCAATACCTTTTGAAAACTATAGTATGTATAGTAACCAGTGGCTACTATTCATAGTTTTTTATAGTTTTCGGTGCAGCAAGTAGAGTAAAACTTTCACCTCTCCTTGCAACACTCACAAAAACTATTAGAGGTCCGCCCAAGCACCCATTATCGCCTCCAATAATGCATAAAAATTCTAAGGAAAAAATTTCCCGTGAATTTTTGTTCTAAAGGGTTTTCCAATAAGAGGTGCTATTGTAATTAGCCCGCTATTTCGGTAGATGTCACTTTTGGAGCTGTCATTTTTTGACATTTGACAAGTAGAAACGACCCCATTAATAAAAATGGAACGATACACGATTCAACAACGCATTTAAATTACTAAAATTCACTATAAAAATGGTGAAAATGTGGCAGAGACGGTTCGTAAAACTCGAACATTTTTGGGTCGTCGTGAAGCACCTTGTCGGACCGCAATACAGAAATTGGTAGAAAAGTTCGAGCTGTCGGGACAAGCTAGTGATGTGAAGAATAAAACCCGTGCACGTCGCTCAAGAACAGCCGAGAATATTGCTGCTGTAGCCGAAAGTGTTGCAGAAAACCCAGGTGTGTCCATTCCTCGCCGTTCTTTGGAATTAGGCATCCCACAAATGCCATTACACCGTATTTTGCATAAAGATTTGGGTCTTAAGGCTTATAAAGTTCAGTTAACACAAGAACTCAAGCCGGCCGATCATCAACAACGTCGAGTCTTTGCTGATTGGGTCCTTGAAATGCATGAAAATGATCCGGAATTCCATCGAAAACTCATCTTGAGTGATGAGGCCCATTTCCACCTCGATGGCTTCGTCAAAAAGCAAAATTTTCGCATCTGGGGCTCGGAAGACCCAAGAGTTATTGTTGAAAAGCCTCTCTATCCTCAACGTGTGACTGTTTGATGCGGTTTATGGTCCCGCGGGGTCATTGGACCTTACTTTTTCGAAAATGAGGCTGGAGCAACAGTTACGGTGAATGGATTGCGCTATCGACAGATGATTAATGATTTTTTATGGCCGGAATTGGATGGTTTTGATCTGGACAACGTTTACTTTCAACAAGACAACGCTACGTGCCATACAAGCAACGAAACCATTGATCTTTTAGGGAAAAAGTTTCCGGACCGTGCTATCTCTCGAAGAGGTGATCACAATCGGCCACCGAGAACTTGTGACTTAACACCTTGCGACTTCTTCCTTTGGGGCCAAGTGAAAGAGAAGGTCTACGCCAACAGCCCAGCGTCGATTCAAGATCTCAAAGATGGAATTCGTGAGGCTATCGAGGACATAGGGCAGCCACTTTGCGATTTGGTTATGGAAAATTTCATGAAAAGGATATGGTCCTGTAGGCGTGTTCGTGGTGATCATTTGGCTGATGTTAAATAAAGATCCGATCATTTATCTCAAAAAATGGCATTTCTCTTTGAATATCAAAATAACACCTCTTATTGGAAAACCCTTTACTTGCCCAGTCTTATGTGTATGTTCTTAGTTTATCTAAGGTTCTACCTTGACGCGCGAGTGCGGCATATTCTCTCTCAGTTCTTTGGTTGCTTTAAAACTCAACATAAAAGGAGCTCTACGAAGACTAAGATATTTGTAGGTACTTAATAGACTCAGAAATACCTAATTAAAAATCTTGGTACTTAAGTACAAAACCAAGTCTTAAGTACAATTAATAGAAGCAAATGCTCAAGTACTAAGTAGGGGCTTTTCAAAAGTATCGAGTAATAAGTCTTAAGTAACGAAGATGTACTTTAAGTAGTACTTAAGTCTTTTTTTACTTAAGTATTGCCCAGCTCTGAGAATCGTGCAGTGACAGTTGTGAGAATCATTAACTCGGGGATATTTGTGAACTAGCAACTGGCCATGTTCCTTTTAACGAACATGTTTTTATAATAAATACAATAAAACATTAATAACAAATTTATTATTTCACGTTGATGAATTTCAAAAATATCTCTATATTCAAAATCTTCAGCGTTTGCCATTTTGATATATGCAGGTACAATGAAATTTTCAGAAGTCAACAAAAATAATCTGCAATGAAAATTACCATGGTTTTGCACACTCAATTTTTAATCTCGAAGGTATGCATATTATATTAAGATATTTCTGAGTTGAACATCAAGAAGTATATGCTTGATAGGTTATTGGCATGCATCTGATTATCGTTTGATTGTTAAAAATCTTCTTTCTGGGTAGGCCTTCCCCATAATGAGAGCTCTTACATCAGTAATCACGGCACGATTGAATGTATGGAAGAAAAAAGAAACCCTCCTCGGTGTTTTGCAGACAAATAATTTTGTTCGTTATGTTTTGCAGAGATACATTTCGTACAGAACCTGTAATATTTTTAGTCCAGTATTTGTTCTGCCGATCTGATATAATAGATTGTTCAAAGTGTCCTTATATTATTCAATATAATGCCTTCAAAATTAGGGTGATTATTAATTTTTTAAATTTTCGTTTTTTTTTTTTTTTAATATCATCATTAGGTTTTGATGTAGAGAGATGTAGATAGTTTAAAGTTAGGTGTCCTTATACTTTTAAAAGAGCCATTACAATATTCCCCATACCCAACCTCTTGACCGTTTTGCTGTTTTGTTTGATGCATACTCTTTTCGACCAGTCTATTATATATTTGCACTGTTGCAAAGATTCCATTCTTAACCATTTTACGTATCCATTGACGAAAGTTTTCAAATTTAAATGAGCTAATATTTTCCAAAGATCCAAAATTATTTGCTTCTTCGTGTAAATGTAGTAAGCAATGGAAATTAGATATTAAGAATGCTGTCACATAGTGTTTTGGTACATGGCTCACGAAATTTATTAGCAATTTTTTCGGCACATTTATTATTTATCAAACAATCCTTTTCATCTAACAAAACTCTCATTGCTATACTTCTTTAGTTTCATAAAAAATTCACATAACTCAGGGCTTAAAATGCTTCTCAGTATAAATGGGCCAGTATATAGTAGAAATTGACGAAATTCTGTTGCTTTCCACCTATCTAACCCAAACAAATGTCTAGGCTTTCTGGCGAATTCAACAGGCACACAATTACGTAAGTTGATTAATTTTCCTGATAACACTGCAGATTTAGTATTTGATAAAAAAAAGCGTTCTCATTTTTTTCTTTACCCATGTATGTAACAAGTGTTTTGACAACCCCCAAGCACACAATATGCATGTAATTCCAAACTGTATTATTTTAACATATCAATTTTTAAGGTTTGAAGCATTGTAGGCCTTATTTTATGATGGTGTTCAGGTTGTAACCTACGTCTGAATGATTCGTCACTCCTTAATGAATTCTCTTCTAAGGTGGAAAGCAAAAACGATTTCGAATAAATTCACCACTCTAAGGGCGTTTTATGTAACTATAATATCCTCTATGCCTTTTATATTTATATAAACGCTCTAGCCGGTGCGTCGCCGATGAAAGTTTTTACTGAGATCGTCAAGTATTTATTCTGGAATTGTATTCTTTCTTCAACAATTTGTTGAAGTTCCAAAGTAAACTTACTTAGAAACTCATCAGAATCCTCAGGTTTTGAATTGCCTTCAAACACACCAATTAATAAAACCTTTGGTGTGCCTACAACTTTTTTTTTATTTAGTTTTAGTTTATTTATTTAGAGAACAACTACACAATTAAATTTATCAATTATGTATAGGAACTAGGAACATTCGAAAAATGAAACTTAATGCTTAATAATACACTAATATTTATATATATTTAGTTAAGATATTTTTTAATTAATACATATTATGTATGCTAAGTAGTAAATAAAGAAATTACATTATTGACTCTTTTTTGTTATTTGGGAGAGCGTTCCACAGTCTCGCAGATTGTACCAAAAATTGACGTTCAGTAGTTCGATATTTGAAACTCGACTGAATTAAATTAAGTGTTCTTGATGATTGTACAAAATTAATTTTATTAAATAAGTAAATGGGCTTCTGGCTATAAATTATATTCCGCAGAAACAGTAGTATTCTTACTCCCAAATACGACTTAAGTGTACATCCAAAGATTGACTTTATATATGGAGAGACATGGTCATAGCGCTTCAAACCAAATATGTAACGAATGGCAGAATTAAAAGCAATAGTTAACTTTCTCCATGTGGTAGAATCGAGTGCATAAAAGATCTCACATCCATACGTTATGAGAGGCACTACAAGTGATTTTACTAAAAACATGCGGGTATTCTGAGGAGTATATACTGCAGTTGCTGAGAGCTTGCGGAGGGTATCAAATAATACGGTTAATATAAGCACTCCAGCTTAAAGTTTGGTTGAATACTATACCCAAGTTATTAACTGATTTGCTATATGGGATAACCTCATCATTAATCTTCAAAGCCGGGAAAAAATATGTATCAAGCTCAACTTTAAATATAACTATTGAGGCGGACTTTGAAGCGTTAAGATTTAGCTTATTCTGCAGTGCCCAAGAATGTATGTGCATAAGATCGGTATTGGCACAGTGTACTGCATCTTCAATAGATTCCAGTGGGTTAGAGATATAAAGTTGAAAGTCGTCAGCATACACATGAAATTTACAATGTTTGACTACCAAGATTAAATCATTAATGAACATAGTGAACAGTAATGGGCCTAAAATTGATCCTTGAGGAACCCCTGCAAGAACGGGAAGAAAATGAGAGGCTTTATTTCCACTAACAACTCGCTGCTGGCGACCACTAAGGTAAGACATTATAAGCTTACAGCCGGATGAGGAAAAATTGAAGTGAGCTACGAGTTTATTAAACAAATCCATGTGATCCAAATTGTCAAAAGCCTTAGAGAAATCCAGCAGTACAAGTACTGTTGCCATATTATAATCAATTGAATTACGAATGTCATCGGATATTTTAATCAAAGCAGTTGTGATACAATGCTTAACTCTGAAGTTATTAATGATTTGGTTATGCAGTATTTTCTCGAATACCTTAGAGAAGAATGGAAGGATAGAGATAGCACGGAATGCTGATGAAGATTTTGTAGGAATTGGTATTATCTTAGCTAATTTCCATTTTTTGGGAAAGCATGAGGAAGTTATGATAGCGTTTAAGTTGTATGTAAGATACGGTAGCAAAATAGGTAGAATAGTTTTAACGAATCTAGGATGTATGCGATCGAGACCCATTGAGTTCGATCTTATACCAATAACTGCCGCATATACCTCCTGCTCAGTCATATGCACAAAGGAAAATCCCTCAGCAGGAATATTACGAATGAATTCAGCATATCTATTATTAAATACATGTTCACTGCTCGAACTAGATATTGAAATAAAGCTTTGATTCAGTACATTACGATCAACATTCACGTCAATAGGCTTAGATTTCCCAACACCAAAACCTTTAAGGTTCATCCAAAGTTTCTTAGTGGAAACTTTGTCATCAAACTTGGACCTATATTAAGAGATCTTGAAATGTAAGATTTCTTTGTTTACGGCATTACACAGAGATCGAAAAACATTCCAGCATTCACTGGTGCCAAATCGTTTCCACCTACGGTAAGCAAAATTTGGTTGAGAAATAAGGCTTTCAATTCTTATAGTAAACCATGGACAGCAGGAATTAATTATAATTCAAGTTTTGATTGGAACGTATTTATCGAAAAGATATTCAATGAAATTCTCAATACAACTAACTTCATCATCAACTGATGTGAGTGAATAAATAATGTCCCAATCAAGCTCGGCAGCTTCATTTAAAAGGCTATCATGATCAACACATCTGAAATCTCGGTATGAAAAAAATTGATTTGTAGGGGAAACGCAGGGTTGTAAATGAGCGGACTCATTTGTCATATCAACTCATCGCTCAACTCAGGACTTGAGTCCGCTCAATCATTGAGTCCGCTCAACAATTGAGCGATGGTTTATCGCTCAAAACTTGAGCGGACTCACTGGTTGAGCGGACTCAATCTTGAGCGGACTCACTGCTTGAGCGGACTCACTGCTTGATCGGCTTGAGCGGACTCACTGCTTGACCGGCATAAGCGGACTCACTGCTTGAGCGGACTCATCATTTGAGTTGAGCGGACTCAAATCATGTTTTAAATAACATAAGGAAAATCTGATTTAATTTAAATTGATACTGAAACTGAAACTTTAATTAAATAAGAAAAGCACACAAATAAGTCATTCATTATATTATATTAATTTACGTTTTGCTATTTTTCTTAGCCAGCATTTCTTCTTCTTCTCAATATAATGCACAACTGTACTTATTCAATAATCTGTAAAGACTGTATAGCATTTTCCCATACTTGAAAATGATATGATTCAATTTATGGCGATTCTACTTACAATTATGTGAAATATGAAGAGAAAGAAATATGCACATGAGGAAACTCATTTAAGTTTTATAGCCGAAAATAAGTCTTAACTTCAGATTTGAAAAGTTCTGTTATGAACATTATAATTGTCATTGTCTGATTTTTAGATCCTAGATAAAATCTATAGGGTCTGTCTTCTTCGAAAAGACTGGAAATAATGCTTCAGATTTGGCTACAATTTTAAAATAAAGTCTTAAGATTAGGTATACTTATTTTTTCTAAAATAAAATATGGAACATTTACCAGCTGATCAACTCTTACAGGTTTTCCAATGCCTGCGAAAATCTCGATTTTCTAATAGCCACAACACTTCACCCCCAATTTAAAATGTCTTTCGTCAGAAAGAATTTTCCCGAAAAAGGTGATATGGTTGAGAAATTTATTATTTCCAAAATTAATGAAAGCCTGGATTGTTTCGACAAGAATACGCAATCCCAAAATAACAATCAATCTACGCCATTTTGGGGATTCAGATTGTGAAGATGATCAAAATTCAATGGAGGGTCAGAAATTGTTCTTGAAGTATAATTTTCCCACAGACAAAACCTCGAGCGTATTTGAAAAGAAACGTTTGTCGGTGATAAAAAGTTTTTTAATCGAATACAACATAGCACTGCCTAGTAGTGCTTCGGTAGAAACATTATTTAGCATAGGAAAATTAACGTTAACTCCTAATAGATGTCGTCTAAATGATGACAATTTTGAAATGCAAGTGATGCTACATATCAATGGAAAAAATATAAAGTAAGTTCTATGGAAAAATCTAACTACAACTTCCTTGAATTCAATTATAACATATTCAAGTATGGTATTTTCCATACAGGTTTTACAATTTGTTGAATTTGTACATTATATTGACATGTCGGCTAAAAAAAATAGCAAAACAGTACTATATTCAATGTACCTAACAAGCTGATCGCTACAAATCTCTACTTTATACAAAACATAATTGTCAGAAAAATAAAATAATTAAATAAATAAATAAAAGAATAGAATTATATACATAATAAAGACACCACAGAGTAAGAATGCACCCAATTATGGTCATGAATCAGTTCGATTATTCATTGATAGATATATGAAATTCATTAAATTGAGCGATGCTGGTAATCACAACGACATTATCTACATGATTTGATTTTTTTGTACATGAACACGGCCAATAACAGTGAAAACACTCACAATCTTCTTCAAATGCTTAAGGCGTAACGCTTTGCGATATATTGCATAGTTACATTTAGTAAGGCTTTCATGAATATATATGCGACTAGTTGAGTCTAGACCAACATCACGCAACATTAATGGTCTCTTGCAGTCTTTAAATTTCATTGATACACCCTTTAAAATAATATTTTTATCATGCGGTGAGCGGCACTTGATAATAATAGAGGTGTCACCACTATCAGTAACTATTGACTTCACTCGAATTATATTGGTTACATATATCAGGAGCACTAATATTAATTGCAGAGCACAGCTTATCGAAAATTTCACGCAAGTTTTCATTCCCCGTTTTGAGAATACCATTTAGAATGATATCCAAGGCAATTTGATGACGTTCAAGAGCATCGACTCTATTTGACAAGCTAATCACAGACGTATTGAGTTGCAACGCAATTTGACCGGATAATATTTTCTAAGTTTTCTCTACTAGTACTTCCTGAATTTGAACATAAATAGGATACAATACTGTCTGCATTCCTTCTAGATGACTGTTTAATAACTTGTCTAGACATTTTGTGAACTTAAACATAGTATGGTTGAATAAGTGGGGTCATATCACTGACAGCAAAAAAACTTACTTACCTCTTCTAACTATTTTGTCGATAAAGATAAAATTACTCGCTCTCATCACAGCGATCTAGGCAATAAGAATTCAGTAATATGGCAATAAGAAAGCGACTCGTAGGCCAATCGGAATGTTTTCGGGAATCTAATTGACTTTAATTCTCGAGCTATCGGCATAATATCGCCATGGCAATAAAAGGGCAGCATCATTTTTATTGCCATTTTTATCGCCACTATGTTTGCTGAGAAGATATGTATATAAAATTTTATATATATTTATAGGTATGTGCGTCAATTTATTTTCCATAAATATTCCCTTGAAATTGGAAAAATAAGCCAACTGAGCACAAAACTTATTTTTTTGAATTGCGTTTACATTTGTGAATGCCAAAAATCACATCAGCCCTAATTCAATCACGAGGAAGAAGGCACCTTGTCACCGCCAGTCGTAAGAATTTAAATGCAAATTTTGTTTCCCTTCAATCCATCAAAATTGTACTTTTCGGTTACTTCATTAGAATATTCCTTTTCCGTTCTATTTTCAAATGTAAATCCATTCCCATATCTTCTTGTGCCTGCTTATACATACAGCTCACACAGATTGAAATGTTCGCTAAAGGACAGAATCCGATCCTTGTTGTTGAATTTCTCACCAGTGGAACCAACTGTGTCCAGAGATAAACAGAAATTTAGAGAATTGCGGACAGAAAACATCTTTTAATCCGCGATTTGATTATGATTGTGGTGGGCTTACAAACTAAGTCTCCACAAAAATCAATAAATTACGCGCCTTGAAGGAATCATAGGTAGGAATGGCAGGCAGGGGAGTACCAATAAAAATGAAAAATAGTCACAGCATATCTCGTCTTGAATTTCAGAGACAATATAAATCTAACATAAATTGCTATTAAGTGCAAAAGATTATCTTGTCCAAATGTGCCTTTTCGAGGATTTCATGGGAGCAATGATGCTTAAACCTTAGAGCACAAATTATGCTTTTGTTTATGTACTATAAGTAATGTTCTCAGTCACCCAGAGATGTTTTATTAGGCATTCAGACTACTTTGGGTCACATATTGCATTATCAACTTATTTCAAATTTATTATTGCTACTTCGGAAGCGTAAACTCTTTTGGTGTTGTGAAAAAGGTTTCTTAGACAGTGTGAGGCCATTTAATTATCTACGTCACAGGTGAAAATAGGTATAATCTATTCAAATTGTAGCATTTTGTACGAGCTTAGTATTTTTAGTTTAACACATAGTTGACCAGTTGCAGCTCCTGACATGTTTTCGTACTGAAACGTTGACCGGTCATGAACTAACGTGAGGTAGCTTCTGTGTAAAACTTCCTGTCAACAATGTGTTTAGCTACTGCTAGAAAGGATACATTGAGCTAATATATGTTTATGTTAACGTTATTACATAACTCGTAATATTTCAGTAGCGTTTCAGATATACTTTTCCAATCATACGAATATTTTCGTGAGTGAGTTCGACAATTACGGGAGCAGCAATCTTGGTTACATCAAAAGGGCCTTCATATTTGGCTCTTAGTTTTGCAGAATAGTTCTTTATCGCAGAATATAGTCATTGCTCTTTTCGCAAGACAGAATTCCCGATGTACGTATAATGATTCAATTCAATTCAATTTTATTTTAATAAATTGCACGCAAGAATGAATCAATATAAACTTTTTGTAGTACTTAAAAAAGCGGTTAATATACTATTAATTAAGCAGAGAATCAGATATTAATAATTGTAAGTGAAAGAAAGATTCAGAATAACAGAAAATCAGAAAATCCAGATTACATATTAAATTTACAAATTTACAGCCTGTAAGATAAGATATAATATAAATTGAGCAACCGAACCCATAACTAACTCAAATAACTCAGATTAAATCAACCAATTAAATATATGTTAATCATTAAGGGACATTAAGAGTGCCTTAAATCTGTCCGCCGAACCAGACCGCTCTATATTTATTGGTAAGCGATTCAACGTGCGAATAGTACGGACGAAGTAAGAGTCTTCTTGAACTTAATATTGAAATCTAGGAATTATTAAATTATAATGGCGCAGAGAATTTGAAAATCTAAGTAGGGTAAAAAGGAACACCGGTTTACCAGAGTAAATAATTTTGTGAAGAGATATGAGTAATCGACGATAAAGGAACTCAGTGATGAAGCATCCCAGTAAATTGTTTCTGTACGAGGAAATATGATCATATCGTCTAAGTCCGTAGACAAATTTAATACAGTCATTAAAAGACATATTTAGCTTTCCTGAGCAAACAGAGTCCAAATGAGGGACCAACAATCTACCATTAATGAAATGGGGAAGAAGAAGTGATCGAACCAAAAGCATTCGGGTGTTTGTTGACAGGAGATTAGCCCAAAGCCAAAGGCAACGTATGGTACCATATATTTTACCAATTATATATCCTATATGATCACAGCACTTCATCTTAGTATTCATATATACATATATACACATGCTCCCAAGAAGAGATTGGGACAGCAAGAAGTGTAATGGGAGGGAGATCCAGGCCAGTAAGATCATTTCGACAAAAACGAATACACTGAGACATGTGAGGATTCAAACTCAAACAGTTTAAATTAGCCCAAAATGAGACCCTCTCTAAGTTCGAGTTCATACTTCAGACAGGCCAATAGGTGGACTAAGATAGAGCTGTACATCATCAGCATATAGGTGTACATTACAATTCTCAACAATATCGGGCAAATCGTTGATGTACAAGCTGAATAGCAGTGGACCAAGGATTGAGTCGTGGGGCACACCACAGTCAAGTTGCAAGAAATCAGATTAGGTATTACCTATTTTGACATATTGATGATGGCCTGATAAAAAGCTACCAGTAAGTGCTATAGCAAAAGATAGGAAGTTGAGAGTTGAAGTGGTAGAGATGGCAATATACGACGCCCAAGCTCTACCCATAAGCCATAATATTCTTCGAAAAAGAGCAAGTTCAATTCTCTCAACGACCCTCTAGTCTGCTTTGGACACCTTCTAATGTACTTTTCATGATGTAATGTGCAGCATAATTATAAAGAAAACGAAAAGGAAGGCAAACAGCATTTATGACCAGCACAATAGTGAACATCCAGAAATGTCACCAAAAGTGTGGAAAATTGTAACTGCAGAAGAATTTGATTCCTATGTAATATGTTTGTTTTATTGTGTTCCTGTTTCGTCATGATGATTTAATTAATATATCAAATTTTATGTTATACCGTCAGAGAGCTGGCAAACATACGGTTTTGTATGGCTAAGAGGAGCCGCTGTTATATTGTTATTATTCCTTCGTAGATGTTGTTCACCCTTAAGGCTGGGCATTTGACAATCTGTTGACGTTATGGCAGAGTATGCCGCTGTGTGGTATTATATTGAGGCAGAGTATGCCGAAGTAAAATATACGGCAGAGTATGCCGATGTTTTAATATTGGAGTTAGAGTACGCCGCTATATTCCAGATGGCAGAGTATGCCGATGTTTTTGGAGAATTAAAACAACTCATTGAAGTTGAAATTAATTCTAATTCTATTTAGTTAGTCTCATCTTATTTATATAAATCGAATACAAAGGAATCGGTATCCTTTACAGTTCTAGGGGGGGGGGGGGGGTTGTTGCAGAATTGCCATATACTAAATTTATAATCAGAAATTGTAGTGTCAGCATTTCTGATCACACAATTTCTGATTGAGTCACAATGTATCTCTATTGTAAAGCAATAACCTCAGGTATGAATATTTTATCAATCAAGCAATATGCTTGCATAGCGGAATTTGCTTGCGTTGCAAATTCTTCTTAAGGTCGTGCACACTTTGTTTGTCTTGATTATTTTTCGTTTTGATTTTTGTTTGTAATCTTGACCGTGGCCATGGCTTTACACCTATTTAGGGATTCTTATAACTGCAGGTGTACGTGATTTTAATGATGAGCATATAAGGTAGCTATGGAAAACAACAGCCTATCCTTTGCATCGCGCGAGTGTGGGAGTGACTTCGTCTGGAAAATGATAAAGCGGCCAATCATATCAGACATATTTCTGCTCTTGAACAACCACTTGCGTTCCCATTACGTGCCATCAGAACGTATTGTTGTTGATGAGCAATTCTTTCCATTTAGAGGCAGAGCACGATTCACACAATACATACCATCTAAGGCTGCAAAATATGGCATAAAAGTTTGGTGGGTTTGCGATTCTTCAAATTCATACCAAATTACTGGTCAAATATATACAGGAGTTATCAGGCAGAGAAGTAAATAAAGGAGAGCGTGTGGTGAAAGACTTGTGTATGAGATTTAAAGGAAGCCGAAGGAACATTGTAGCTGACGACTTTTTTTACATCACTTCCACTTACACGTTTGCTGAAGTCGTGGAATCTTTCTATTGTCGGCACATTAAAGAGGAATAAGCCGTATATACCTAAGGCAATGGTGCCATCTAAGTCGCGGGATTCATTTTCATCACGATTTGCATTCAGCGATGACAACATCACTATATGTTCATACGTTCCGAAAAAGAACAAAAGTGTTATCATGTTTTCGACACCCCACTATGTCGATAATGTGTCCGGAAATAAAAGAAAACCGGAAGTAATACATTACTACAACAGCACGAAAAGTGGAGTAGATAACGTGGATTAATTGCTTGGACACTATTCTACTAAAAGGCATTCATAGAGATGGCCCGTGGCATTTTTTTTTTTTAATTTTTGACATTGCAGGTCTGGCTGCTTACAAGATTTATTCGGAGAATCATCCTGCTGGTTCAAATCGGACACACTAACGCTGGATTTTCTTACAAGACTTCGGAAGGCAACTGGCGTTACAACATATTACGACACGATCTACAAATGTAAATATTACAAGAAACTTCGGGAGCAGAACTGGAATTGAATGTATGTTAGCAAGGCGCATTCTGCCGCAACTACCAGAAGAATCGGCCGCAAGAACTTCTCGGGACAGTAGTGGACAGAAAAATCTTATGACTGTCTAACGACCAGTCCAAAAAGTCGACGGGTCACCAGAAAATCCAGTTGCACCTGTAACAAGCCCATATGTAGTGGACACACAATAACCGTAAATAAATGCCATTTATGTAACGAATTTATTATATTGTAAATATTTTTATTATATTTAAAAAAAAACACGTTTTTATAGATTTACATGTTCGTTTTCATTATATTTCCATATCTTTTTCTCTAACTTAAGTTTATTAACCAACTACATGATAACGTTTCTCATATAAAATCTCTGGCTACCCGGGTAGCCTGGGTGTGTTGACTACAGATAAAAAAGTTTGAATTCAAACTAAAATATTATAAATTTTTTATAAAGTTTTTTTGAATAGATCGACATATACCAAGTAACTTTGGGATGGCATGGATCCTCGAGCCAGTATATTTCTACTAAGAGTTTTTACATGGAATCAAAGTCAAAATGGCTACCCGGGTAATCGGATATGTACACAAGAGTTGAGACTACAAACATTAAAACCCGACGGTTGTTTTCATAGTATATTCAAAAGAACTCTCACTCCACCCGAATCACCAAACACACTAGCCATTCGAGTTATTTAAATCCACACACAAGGTTCGGGCGGTCGGGGCATAAATTACATAATTTACATTTTGATCAGCATTAAGAGCAGGGAAGAGCAAAAACGAAACAATTGTCGAAGCTAAATGTATTTAAGAAATCATTAAATAGCTTATGTAAGAGTGGTCTTTCGATAGGCAAAACAGCCGCGGAATTATTAATAAGAAATATGTGGTAGAAGGCATAACATTAAATATTATAGATAAGACTAAACTAAATATAATTGAGTTCAATGAAACGAAAAATAAAAATGTTAAAAAATTAGAAAAATCAAAAAGCATTAGCAACTAATTGGAAAAAAACAATTATTCACAACACGGCTTCACCACTTCCCCAATCAGTGGCACTAAGCGTATTATTCAGCCTATATTTCACGTACAGGCCTCCATTACGAGTGTAGGCAGCAATTGCTTTTCCCTGCTGTCGGACTCCAAATGTTTTAAGATATGATGAAAATGCGCGCCTCTCAGAGTAGCATAAAAATTTAGCAATGATTGAGAAACTCAGTCGATTTACTCTCATACTTGTTGTTTTCACAGAGCTTTGGCTTAATTCGAAAAGCCGTAGAATATGATGACAAAGATTATCCAATTCGTTCGCATATAGAAGAGAGAACAAGCAATATATTTTCATTTACTTTTGCCCGAACGGGAATCGAACCTACACTTGTTAGAATCAGTCAATGATGGAGAAAGAAGGACTTTTTAAGAACTTTTATTTATAACGATTGTAACTCAAATTCATAAATACAAGAGGAAAAAACATTTATTTTCATTCTCCTCGAAACACAGCATCTGTAGATCGTTTTATGCAATCCAACTCATTTGCTGTATTCTCCAAGTCAGAACATCTTAATTGAAAATTAGAGATTGACAACTCGACAGCATCAATACGGCTATTCACTTTTTCAATAATACTTTCAAACCTGGACATAATTCGATTGTCGACTAAGAGCTGTTTTATACTGGATAGCAGTCCAGCTACATCAGTTGAAGTTAATATCTGAGCATCGCTTAGAACAGGAGAGCGGCAATTTAAATTATGATCAAATTATGATCTCTACATATCGCATAATTTACCGAGATGACATATTAGAAAAGTAAATTAATTAGAAAGTGTCCTTTGCTTTGCTTGCACTTTCGTATTAATTCATGTACTGTCGTTTAACTTAATTTCACGTTTACTTTATATTTATAGGAAAAGAATAAACTAGCGACACTAGTTAGCAATGGAGATAGAAATAGTAGCGAAAGTAGAAAGTAGCAGACTGATAACACCATTGATAACTTTTTTCAGAAGAAAACAAGATCAGATCAAAAGAAATAGTCAGTGACATATCTTGCACTTCTACTCCGATTCCTTTGAATATGAATCAAGGTGCAAGCTTTCACTCTCAGTCATTTATTTCACCCGTGACAGAATCGGTTGCGTCACATCTATTTCTACAATCTTTGCACGAGAAAAAGTATCTGGATATGAGTCCTTAATATCTGTCCACTCTGAGATCGACATTGATGTGGCTAATATTATCGACAGGTTTTCCAAATCAAACGAAAATTGGGTTTTATGATATCAAACTTAAATAAGATAAAAAAAAAATTAAAAGCGACTACTTCCGACTTTTTCCTTCCCCCTCGAACATTTTAGTTGTGACCCCCCAAGGCTGCAGGTCTGGATATGCGCCTGATTACAAAAGAAGTTTTGTCCAGTAACAACAGAGAATCAATATTCGCGGTTAAAAGTTGATGCACAAAAGTTACATCGGCAACCATTCGACGTTTCTCAAGCGAGTGCATATTTAAGCTTCAAGCGATCCTCATGGGATGGAAGAATAAATGAATTATTCCAGCGTAGGCGAGCAAATCGTAGGAAGTTCCTCTGAACAGACTGGATACAGTCGATGTGTGTGACATAACCAGACCAGTCCTGGCTAACAAATTCAAGAAGAGGTCTCACAAAGCAGCAAGTATACAGATGCAGCGTAATTGTGGGATTTATAAAGTCCAGCATGGAACTACCTTTGATACCATGAAGTTTATAATATGGTAGATAAAATTTAATTTTTGATCACATTTGACACCCAGGTCACAGACAGAACTAACACGACGAATCGAAGAATCCTAGAACCCATAATCAGAAGTGATAGGTTTCTGATTCCTGTGTAAAGTCATAACCTAACATTTGTCGATATTGAGTACCAAATTATTACTATTCCAGCAATCGTCAAATATGTATAGGTCACCCTGTATCTGTTCACAATTGTTAAAATTTTTATTCTGAGCGAAAAGATTAATGTCGTCAGAATAAATCAAGACTATGCAGTGCTTCACAACAGGGACAATGTCGTCAATAGATAGAATAAATACCAACGGGCCCAAATGACGCCAGAGAAACTATCAAGACTGTAGACATTTGGTATATTCTCTTATCTAAATATGACTTAAACAATATCACGGAGTGGGAAAACATGTTGAAAGCTTTACTAACACCTGTATAAATACCATCTGCCTGGTAGCCTTTTAAAAACCCGCCAGGTATTCGAGACAAATTCCCGTAAGTTATTTGTAGGCCTGTCCGAAATAAACCCATATTAGTTTGAAGAGAGAAAATCCTTCCAGGGGCCGGATTCTGTAGCACGGAGAATTTGGGAATTTGGGAGATGAGAATTCCGTTTTCTTAGAATTCTTAATTCTCTAATTCTCCATTCCCAATTCACTAACATGGTTGGAGAATTAGGGAAAACGTAAGAAATGTGAAAAAGTGCGAATCGCCTGGGACGATTAAGGGTATCAATTTTTGTTGTAGAGGGCTGGACGTTTTTTCATATGTGAGGTACATCTGCCTATTATGCAAAATAAATTTAAATTTTCAACTGAGAGAGAAAATTTGAGAAGTGAGTACGGAATTCCCAAATTCTCCATTCCACTTGTTAATTCCCAAATTCTCCATTCCACTTGTTAATTCTCCGGTGTTTTGCAAGTGGAAAAGTAAGTGGAAAAATTGTATTGTCTATTTTTGTTGCGTTTTGTGAAGGTATTAGGTAGCTAGGAATTTCAAATTGAGTTATGGATTCACTGCGTATCCTGGCTATATTTTAAAAAACAAATTATGGAAATCCATGCAATACTAACAGAGGAACAAGGATTTTGTCTCTCAAAGTACCCGCTAAAAATTACAAATCACGCGAAATTGATCAATTTGGTCGTCGTCCAGTACAGAAGAGATGCTGTAAAATTTTAAATATACACGGTAAAGCTTGTGTGTATGATGAAATATGTAAATAATTTTTGAATATGATAAATCGTTTTGGAAATAACTGTAAAAGAAATGTAGCAGTCCTTATTAAGGTGAAAAATTGACCGTTTTTGGTACAAAAATTTACATATTTTCATCTCATCATTGTGAAGAACTGGTAAGTCCTGGAAATTTACTTCCCATGACAAAAATGTTCACAACGGAGTACTAATGGATGTGAAACAAAGAACGGAAGAAATATATGCAACATATGGAAACTGGGGTGTATATGACCGTAGTGTAAAAAAATCGTTTTTCGGCGGTGAAAAGTCAGCTATCATGTTAAAACGATCAAAGACAAACTACACCACTCGATTACCCTCTCCTCCCTCTTTAATTTGGTACCAAACATGACGTAGTTTTAGCACCCCCTATGAGGAGTGGTACGACCCCCAACCCCCAAAACACCCTGCCCCTAAAATTGTTCACCTATATTTTTGTACTCTAAACCCTTAATCTATCAAAAAAATTCCAATACTCTACAGCCCTCCCACATAGAGTTAGGCGCCCGTGAATATTGCGATAGCAAAATTTACCGCCGAGGCAGCTCAAATCTGCAAATTACCGTTAATCGAAATAAAATATAGCCTATAATTCCCATGCATGACTAATTACCAAAGTGAATTCCTACTTTTTTTTTATTGGGCTTAGAGATCATGAGCTTACCCCTGCGAATTATTGCAGCTCCTGATATTGTCTTAATTTTTTTTTAATTTCCATTAATCAGCTCCCATTTCTACCCCGAACTCTCCCCGCCCCTTTCCTAAAGCTATTTTGTTCGCGCTTAGCTCCCATTTTTTTTGGTACCACATACATTCTCCTTCTACTCTCCATTCTCTCGTTATCCCGGAAAAACTCGAGAAAACCTACCCTCCTACATCCCTCAAAAACTACCCCAAAAAAAAAGAAATTTAAATTTATTTTGACAGTAAAAGATAATAGGCAGATGTACCTCACATATGAAAAAACGTCCAACCCTCTACAACAAAAATTGATACCCTTAATCGTCCCATGCGATTCGCACTTTTTCACATTTCTTACGTTTTCCCTAATTCTCCAACCATGTTAGTGAATTGGGAATGGAGAATTAGGGAATTAAGAATTCTAAGAAAACGCAATTCTCATCTCCCAAATTCCCAGATTCTCCGTGCTACAGGATATTGATAAGTGAGAGTAAATGATAGATTCCAATAACTGGGGCAGGGCAGCAAGACTTCAAAAAGCCTGGAGGGATCCCATCTGGACCCGTTGTGAAGCCATTTGGAAGCCCATTAATATGAACAAATATATTCTCTTGTGAAATTGAAGGGATAGTGAATCAAACGTTGCGAGAGTCTTTCATATGATAGAAGTTGCCAACATGTGGGAGGCAATAACATGTCCAGCACATCCTCTGAGATAGTTAAAACAAAGGATGCAACCGGTTTATAGCATTTAATAATTTTTCTACAAAAATAACATCCGTTGCGATATTTTTGGACACAAGATACTTCAAGATGTCCTCACACAACGTTTCTGGATAGAAAATAGACGAAGGATTTGATACCATTCTGTGATGAAGTTTCATTCGTTACTGTAGAAGAAGAAGTGGATTACAGTTTGCTGTAGATTGAACAGAGTTCTGATTTGAGCGAATGGCCTTGTTGTAGTTGGTTTACAACTATTTGTATCAGATACAGCCGAGTTAGAGTCTATTCCCTGCTGCATTCGAGGTAATGGTTGGAAGTCAGAGTCAGACGATTCCTTATCCGATGGAGCAAACTTGCTGACATCAGTTGCCATGGAGCTGATTAGCCTTTAGTTCTTGGCACGCTATCGCCTTCAGCTCTACTTAAGCTGCGTCGAGCGTCATCGATGACTGGAATAAGTAGCGTACTGTTTGGATTCTGAGAGACAGATGGTGCGTCTTCTTTGGAAAACAGTGCAGGAATATCAGCTAGACAGTCTGGCAAATTTTGAGCCTTTAAAGGTAGGTTATGTGACTTTTCGGGCACCGTATTTGAATTCATGTTTAGTACGTCAAAAAGATTAAGCAGCTTGTCAATTTTATCATTTAAAGCAGTATTTCTCAAACTGGGAGCCGCGGCCCCATGTGAGGCCGTGAACCACATACAAGGCGCGAAAATATTTAAGTATTTCTATTTCTATTTAATTACTATTGAAAAATTTTAAATTCTTTTTAAAAAATAAAAAGAAATTCTATGAAAAAGTATGTATTTCTAAATTTATTTACTTTTCAAACCCGTTATTTCTTTAAAATTTGATTTCGCAGAATGCTTAGTTACTTAGCAAGACAGAAGTACATTTTTAAATTTTAAGAGATTTTTAGGAAATGGAGATTAGAAGAATTTTACGAACATTTATTTTTAACGATTTTAAATCAAATCATAAATACAAGAGAAAAAAACAGTAGCCTCGTTAGTGGTTTGAAACCGGGACCTTCCACTTGCCGGGCGACTGCTCTTACCCCTGAGCTAACGAGACAAATGATTTTCGTTCTCGCATTTCTTAATTTGTAATTAACCTACTTAGCCACGTTTTGGTTTCAGCTGGCATTAACCAGTAACGATGAAAGCGCACAAATAAATTCGTAAATTCAATGTCATTTTATTTTTCCCTGACGGGAATCGAAATAATTATTTATTTCAACGAACAAGGCAATAATTAAAGGAGATGAAAATGAAAAAATATCACGTAGCCATTTCTAACACATTGACACTACTATTAGTTAATAATTAGGAGAAAAATTTCAATGGCAAAAGGTTTGTTAGTAAGATCTGTTTCGCGCCCATTAAACGAAGTAAACATGAATTTTAGAGCGAAGACCAAGAATGAGACACAAACAACTGCAGGGCATTTGTAGAACTTAAAGATAATAAAGCAAATGATTTAAATATTTCTTTGTAGGGAAAAGATACCAACATTTTAGTTTTGAATACAAAGCTTATTGCTTTCCAACAAAAGCTTTGCTTATGGTCAAACTCTATTCACGAAAAAAGTATGGAAATATTCTCTTGTGTATATGAGTTTCTTAGCACCAATGTAATATTAATCTCAAATACAATAAAAAAAAAATTATACTAAATTATATTCTTGCTTAAGAGGAGTCAGTACTCAGCAAAACTTTCAATTAAGATACCAGCGAGCCTGTAGGCAATAAAACTTACTATACGTAGGTTTTCGTCCTGAAAGTATGAAAATTCATATAAAATTAGCGTAGACCTAGACCATAAGTCACTTTAGAGATATCTAGCGTAAAAGGCAGAAACCAAACGTGTGATAATTTAAGACGAAAATGAAAATTTGCAGTTCAAAGAAATTGAAAATTTTTAACGAGAATGAACTCTCCTAAATTTTATTTTGCACATAATTGTCAAATATAATATTTTGCTTTATATTTTTACAAGTTTCAACGAAATATTGCAATTTCTCGTCTGTGAAATATCGAGAGAAAAAACAAGTACAATTAGAGTTAAACAATTAAAAAATGAGCCACTAAAAATGAAAAAAACTCGACGTTATTTGCTAGATATAGGCTTTATCTTCCTAAAATAGTCACAATCTAAAGAAATGAGAATACCTACTAAGAGAAATTTTATTTTAAAAATTTCAACTTTTACCATTTTTACAAGTTTCCGAGCTAATACCTCCATTCCAATACATTTTTTTTTATTTTTCTCGACGTTATTTACTAGACCTCTTCGTTACCTTTAATATAAGATATAAATCATTACTCTGGTGCAAATAGTTTACCAGAAATTCGCATTGAAAAATGTATTTCTGAAACTTGCAAATCTTGGTACTGACTCCTCTTAATATTTCCCAAATATAAACGAGGATCGTAACTACGACTGGGTAATGCCATTTGCTAAAACATTGAAATATGATTATATTACTTGGGTGGCTCAAGAAGAATTGATTGATATTAGCTTCGATAGTTCTATTCAAATAGAATTTAATGAAAAAGTCTAACAGAATTTTGCATAAAGGCACTTTCACATCAAACACAAGAATCGAAAAAATGTTAAGCGAAAAACTCAATTTATTCCACTTTAAAACAAGATTTTTGCTCCAATGATCAATAAAATCATGGGAAATTAGATAAACTAATAATTTTACTAATAAAATAGTATATTTATGTCAGATTTTTAAGAAAACACCACTTTTATGGTTTATCGGTCGAATTTTTCCGCCGAAAAAGTTTTTCGCCCGATAAAATATAAAGGTTATGTTTTTCTTAAAAATCTGAAATAAATATACTATTTTATTAGTAAAATTATTAGTTTATCCTATTTCCCATGATTTTATTAATCATTGAAGCTAAAATCTTGTTTTAAAGTGGAATAAATTGAATTTTTTAGGTTTACCTTTTTTTGTTATTGTTTTTGATGTGAAAGTGCCTTAAGGCAACAACAAGAATATTCGTTTATTACCAAATTTACCGCCTTTTGCAACAACTTATCGCAAAACCTTCGAATTAGCGCTTCTGAAATTTTACCGGATATTGCTTATTTATGTAAAAATATGCAATCACATCCCTCCCATTAAACTCTTATTTTGGAAAAAAATTTGAGATTATTTTGTTTAAATTTAGTTTTATATAATATTTTTTTTTTTTTTTAAACAGTTTTGAAGTTTATTTTGTTTGGAAAACTTGATTGAAAGCATTTAAAATCATTATTTGTAATAAAAATATTGCTTTAAAAAAATCATGATTATTTTATTAGTATCATTTTTTGGGAGGACTGTATTTTTTCTTCGGATTTAGGGAGCCGCAATATAAAAAAGTTTGAGAAGTACTGATTTAAAGTATTAAGGTCTTCGGAGAATTCTTCAAGATCAGTCCAGTTCATAGATAAGCTATTAAATTTATCCACAATGAGAGACTGAACGGAAGATAGAGATTCAAGACGTTCGGTCAAACTTTTTGAAAACTGTTCTGGAGCTTCGTTTCAAGCAAGAAGCATGAAAAAATTTACCACATATGCCATCGCATGAAACCACATTTTCTGATTTTTTAGAAAAGCAGACTTTACAAGTCGCCATGCTAAGTGGCTTGGATATAATTTCTGAGACAAAAACCAAAGCAAAAATGAAAACTTACGAACTTAAAAACTTTGACCCGCAGTGTACCTGGCCGTTGAACGGTTTGTGCCCAGGATGGGAATATAACAATGCACATGGCAAGTATCGCTAAGTTGTCTCCGCTAAGTCAAGAAATTTAGCCATAAATAGATAGAGGGCGTAAATATAGTCGAAAAACAATAACAAATAAAGAATAAAAAATATGACTAATAAGAATTTATCTCTAAAAAGAAGTATCAGCGATAATGAAGAAGATCACAATTGCAAATAAACAATGAATAGAAATCATACAAACGATGAGTTTTAACCGGCATACACAAATATCACCACAGCTGCAATCATTAATTTAATACAAAGTCGGGTGAAAAACAAGTATACATATTACATGCAGCACTACGGCACTGAAAAGGCCAAATTATAAAATCACACTCGAACTCAAAATAAATAAAAGATCAAATTACTAAATTAAAAAAAAAAACACTGGCGCGAAAACAGAGACTTGTTATGACAACTAGGCTCTTTTTCCAACCGACTTATCTCAGTTTAAATAAAGCTATCTGATTTCACTCGTAAATTTCCTCGAATAAACTCTAGCGTTTCTATACAATCGTTTTTCTTTCGGTTCCAACCCATTTGCCTTGAGCAACATAACCATTGAAAGGATTTCTAAAGAGCCCGAAGCAATCTGCTTTGAAGGACATAAATTACCATAAAGATGAGCAGTTTACAGGTCATAAAAATTGCATGTCACTTAACTAAAAATGTAAAATCCTAACGACGGAACTCTCGACTATATGCCTTACAAATTTAAATCGCTTCCTTCTGATGATAGTGTCATAGATATATCTCAATTCACATACATATGCCACGGTTATGTCTTATGGACGCCTGTAAACAAATATGTATATGTAGAAAATGAGAAGCAAAACCATTTTGCAAATGAAAAACATCAGATCGCAAAATGAGTTATTTAGCCGCCTCTTTGATCAAATAGAATGAATCTCATCCTTTCATAAAAGCTCATTGCAAACTGCCCGGGATCTATTCTGAAGACATTTCCATTTCATTCCAGTTCTTCTTCTGAATAGAATATTGTACATGAATTATCATTGCTAGATGTCTTTATTTAAAGAACATGCAGATTGAGCATTTATACTCCAGTTTCATATGTATTCCAAAAAAGAGAATCATATATGAAGTCGGCAAGCAAGTCATTAAGGAAATTCTTTTGGATAGTGCTGTAAGGTAGCTCAAAGTAAAGTGAATGTGGAATAGCATAACTGATACTAGAAAAGGATGTGTAGGGTAAGGCACCGTACAAACCTCAAAAGTTTTAAGGCAAATTATGTTCCACAGATTACATTTGGATGCATTATTGTATTTGGTTACATAAAAATTCACATCAAACTAAAAAGTCAAAATTATCCTAATGTCTCGGAAGTAGGTATATCTATTGGGACTAAAACCCAGAGGTTCTGAGAGAAGCATAATTTAAGTGCATCCTTAGGTATCATTTGAAAGCTCTTTAGAAAAATCTTCATTGATTTATCCAGGAAAATAAGCAAAGGCATAAGTAAGTTACTCAATTGGAAGTTCTATAGAAGATTACTTGATAAGCTCCAGGACAAGTGGATTTCATGTCATTTTCCACAAATTTGTTGATTTTTCCACTATTATTGTGAGATCTAGTCTCGCACGTAGAGGGAGGGTTCCGGTAAAATGGACAACGCAGTGTTTCAAATTTCAAATATAAAATGTCGTTCAATTCTTATATTACTATCACACTTCAAGAACTCAAATTAACATACAAACTATTATAAATATATTATAATATAAATAAATAATTAAAAAAAAAAAATTAAAATAAATATTCAATAAAATTCGGATCAAGTAAAAAAAAAAAAATCACTACTTTGCGGTAGAATTGTTCTTCTGCTTAGGTGTGGGCAGGAGACTAGCAGATTAATTTCCGCTCTCCTTCTGCTTAGGTGTGGGCAAAAGTGTAGCAGATTAATCTCTGCGCAGAATTATTCTTCTGCTTAGGTGTGGGCAGGAGTGTAGCAGATTAATCTCTGTGCGGAATTATTCTTTTGCTTGGGTGAGGGTTGATACGAATTTTCAGACTAGTCTCTGATATATAGAATTAACCTTCTATGTTGGAGGTTAGGAATATTATTCTTGAATTTAGATTAATCTTCCTGGACTAAAAATGATTTTCTGCAAGTCAAGTCAAGTGTGTTTTGCGTATTTTCCTCTATGAGTTGTCGTCGTTTCCCTCGTGGATTTCTTTTTGTCTTTTTTTTATCCGTGGGGCTCATCTTTAGCCATCAGTCCAAATTAATGTCGTCTCTTGTCCTCTTGTTCACAGTTGTCGTTTCCGTTTCACTGTAATCTTTTGGTTTACAGCTGATGCGCCGTAACAGCAGTACTGCATGTCGTTTTCCTTTTGGAGTTAACTGTTAGTAGGATGGTGGGGGAAGGAGATAGGAGAGGATAACATGCAGTGAAGATTCTCTGCTGCGGCTTGTCGGCTTTATATAGCCGCCGCATCCAGTTATGAGTTCTTGCCTCTCGGTGTTGTCCCAGCGACGGCTGTTGCATTTGCTTGCATTCTATTTGAGGCGAGGTCAGCTCTCTGCTTTATGACAATTTCACATGTAAATTGTAAATATACTGGAGGAACCTGTCTTTTGAGGTAAGTTGACGATATTTTTATAAAACTTCGTTATTAATAATAATAATTTTGTATGATTTAGGTGATAAATCTATTTGGTGGAGTGTTTGGATATCGCTGGACCAAAGAAAGGAGGTTCCTGGCTTAAATAAGTGCTTTTTGTTTATTTATTTTTTTAGGATTGAATTCTTTGAGTTCATTTTGCCTTGTTTTTTTAGGAGGATATATTTAGTCGCGGGAAGGATTGGGAAATATTGTGGACGGAGTTTTACAATATGGAATTAAAATACATCGGTGGACTGAAAAATTATTATGCGAAACAACGCATTTCTCATTTTAAATGTGAAGTGCAGGGTGGTTAAGAGTAATTTGCTGAAGTTCTGGTTAATAAAAATGTGAATAAAAGGGAGAATTGTGTTTTATTTAATCAACATAATTAAATTTAATACCACGAGTATTCATGAGCAAGCGCCTTACGTTCTCAGGAAGTAGCCTTGAAGGCCTCTTATGAGAAGAAGAAGCACTACGATGATTATTCAAAAAACGCCTTGAAGTTTTTGAAAAGATACCTTCACAAAATTTCTGCGCCAAACATTTAGCATTCCCGTTAGAGCGCTTATCAAGAACAGCAGTGACGCATTTGCCTCTGTGGACATGACTATGTAAAAAGCAATGAACTCGAATAGAGCAAAGATGCGCTTCCAGCTTTCAGGGAAGTGCTCCAGGAAGGCTTTTAAGGGCTTTTCTTTCCAATGGGTACACTAATTCGATTCGTAAATAATGTTTTTTGGATCCAATCCAGCGTCGTATCTAGGTTGAAACATTTGACGGGACGAGCATATTTAAGAAAGGCGTGATTGCCATCGTCAATGGAAAATTTTCCGCCTGCTGAATAAAATGGAAATGGCCGGGTTCATACGCTAGACAGGCTGTGTCCATAATGACTTAATTTTTAATTTAATTGATCCAAATGTGCAGTGTGTCACACACATGAGATGCATCAAGGACCACTCTTGCAACATTTCGATTAAATTTCCAATAAACTGAATTTACTGGAAAGAGGAAAGATTTTCTAATCAAGAGTAGCTATAAGCTGATCATGAAATCTCTTTTTATACCTTAAATGAAATCTTAAGGGATACTTAGTTTATTATTCCGCACAGAAATAATGATGGTAGAGCAAAATGGGTTGAATTTTGCCATCATCTTTACTCGAAGTGAGGGACATAATAAAGGTTGAAGCACACCGATGTGGTAGCGGTCACCATAGTGGCAGAAGTACATGCATTTTATTTTTGCACCACCCACTTACAAAACAAAATGTAGGTATCGCTACCGCGTTGGAGTATTTCAGCCTTATTTCTCGATAATATCTCAAATGTGTTGCGTGCTGGCAACAAGGGTTAATCAACCATAGAGTAACGAAGAGAATGTGTTGGGACCAATGAAGAAGACCGTGTATTCACTTGAGTTTACTTTATTAGCACTCCTTTGTTTTTTACATATTTATACTTTTACAAATTTAGTTTAGAACAAATATCTTTTATAAATAACACTACTTTTCTTTTTAATTTCCACTAGAGGCCTTACTTTGGATAGGGGGACTCTCTAGCTTCAGGTGAAGAAATATTTCTGATTTTCCTTGCATAAGAACTGTCTATTTATTTAAAATCGATCTGCAGTGATAAATACTCCCTTCTACTTGCAGATTGATTATTTAGAATTTTCTGTGCTAACCAATCAAAAATTACCTATCGAGCATTTTTGTGAGAAAAACAACCCAAAATCACCTATCAAGCATTTTTTCCAATAAAGGTGAAGGATTATTTGCAATAATGCAATTTGATTTTTTCATCCGTAAATTATAGAAAAACAATAAATTGAGAACAATTATATAAAAACAATTATAAATTTTCACACAAGTTGCAAAAACAATAATTCAACTGCTTAATTACTCAACAACGGCAAAAAAGAAATTTTAGCCGGCGTTTCTGCAGGGGCAATTTCTTTTAGTCAATTATGTTGCACAGAGGGTATGAGGTAGAATCATTTAGCGATTAGCATACTTTACTCTTATCACTTTGAGTTAATCAGGTTGATCCATTATGCGTTTGGCTGATTGTTCCTAGGCAAGAAGTCCAGAGGTTTCTTATACATGTAGACAGGTGACAGACCTTGTCTACCTAAGAATTATTACATTAGACATGGGTACATCTAACGATTCCTCATTATGTACTGCAAATTGACCACAGTCGCGTGAGAGTTCATGTTTGTTTATTGCTCTGATTCTTGTTGTGGGATCGGATATCTTCGATTTATGAACGGGAGATGCTTTGCTTGATTTGTTAGGTAATGAGTTATGAATCAGAGGCAATTGAAGTGGTTATTGCTTGATCATGTTAAATGGACTATTTTGGGGATTCACAAAACCTTCCCCCTAAAAAAAAATGTCTTTTATATTTTTGAAGACGATATAAAAAAATTCTGAGAGTTGATGACGCTCGGAAATCTAGAGTACATAATTTGATTAGTACTTAGTTGTATGTATTATACAAAATTCGAGTTAGTTTCTAAATTCTAAATTCTAAGCCAACTGCTCCAGCTTTGAAGAAAATGTCACATTTTGATTGTACTGAAATAAAAATGTACTACGCCAGTTTGGCAAGTAACTTTAAAAGTATTCCGTATTCGTTCGTGTTATTTCGTACTTTCGACTTTTTGCTTCGTTTATTGGACTTGTTTGCTTGTAATTGGATTTGGAAAGTTTCGATCTCTTTACGACAAGCTTTGATTTTTTGTGGACTACAGTGTGATTGCGTAGTGCCACCATGTCTTTATACACCACACAGGAATATGTCAACATGCACTTCTTGTATGGGGAATGCAGAGGCAATGCTAGTGCTGCAGCGAGAGATACCCAAATGCTGATCGTTCTCCAGATTATAGAATTTTTGCAATTGTGCACCGTCTACTCTCCACAGAGGGACGACTTCCAAATCAAGTACATGGTGAAGGAAGAAGCTCCTTATCTTACGAGGACGTAATACTTCAAGCAGTTGAAGAAGATCCAGGTAGTTCGGTACGTGCAATCCAGGAAAACACACGATTGCCTAAAAGGATAGCTGACCGAATTTTACAAAAACATGAGCTCCAGACCTACAGAAGCAGCTGAATTTGTCAACAACGGAAGAATTTCCCGTCTGATAACCCGATCTTTTTTAAGAAGATGTCGAGCTTGAATTGAGGCTGAAGGAAGGCAGTTTAAACATCTTTTTTAAATAATAAATCTTAGCATCCAAATAATTGGTGTTTAATTTTAAAATTAAGGAAAATTTAACGAAAAGTTATCATCACTAACTTGAAAGCGTCGCTATCTGCCTCGCTCAGACTTCATAGAATGACTCTCCGTCTCACTCAAGCTAGAATCTTAAAGTGACGCTCTTAAGGCAAGCTTCGGGAACACTAGAATCAATTTTAGTAGGTGAAAAGAAATTTTTCGAAACTGGGTTTCTTGAAGAAAAAAATTTTTTTTTCCGTAATCTAAGAAATAATGTAGCAAGTGTTGTACCATTTTAGAATCCTTATTAAATGCGTCAACTTTTAAAGTTACTTGCCAGACTGGCTTAGAAAATTTTTTTTTTTTCAGTACAGTCAGTTAAAGTTCAACGAATTATTAATTTTATATTGTTGGTTCGGCCAAATGTGACATTTTCTTCCAAGCTGGAACAGTTGGCTTAGAACTTAAAGCAACAGGTTACATAAGCACTATTCGGGATTACATAAGAAAAATAAAATTGAAAAAAAGTAAAGATCTGTAGCAACAGAAGCTAAAAAGCCATCACAGGGTGTACATTTTCTCGAAAACAAAAGAAATGCCTATAATTTGAAAAATACATGCCTTAGATTTTTTTAATATTTTTCTGGTAACTGTTACGATTTGGTCTATCACCCGGTTCCGGCTTGACGTCGACTTACGGGAAACCCTGTATATTTCAGTTCTTTTCTTTCCTTTTAGTTTTTTTTCTTTTTTAAATCTTTATTTTTCTTACACTCTATTTCTCTTTCTTTTTACTAGAGAACTTTTTTTTTACTTTAATTTCTAAGCCTCCTTTTTTTCTTTTTAAAATCTCTTATTATTTAACTTTTTATTCCTTTTTCTCTTCTTCCAAGATCCTTTTTCTTTTGAATCTCACAAAATATTCTTTTAATAACATTTTCTTACCTCTTAATCTATAAATTTACCTTACCGATTGGATTCAATGGGTTATCATGGTACCTCATTTCCATCTCTTTCCGGCTATAGACTGTCAAACTCCACTCATCGAATTTCTTCTGAAATTGTAGGGAATTTGTTGGAAATCTCTTTGGTTAAGTGCCCCGATTCTCGGGTCATAGCCGTTACCTACCTCGTACAGCCCGAACAAATTTGGCGTAAGATTTATCCTATTAATCTTATTTCGGACCGGCGACGCTACTATACCTATTTGATAACTATATTTTGGCATCTTTAACTTACTCTTATGCTTAAGCCCCTGTCCTTTCCCCAGGTGAGGATAGATATTGTTCCACAAATTGCAGATCGTCTGCCAAATTTGTGAGGTTTCGTCTGTCCATGGAAAGAATTAGGACTTTTTACGAAATAGGCTGTTGCATTGGCGATTCTTACGAATGCACGTTCATCCCCCAGCCTATTTCCACTGTACTCATAATACCTGTGAGGCTTTCTTCTTGAACCATTGGCTCCTACATTTCTTACTTTATCAAGTTTCGCACCGTCGTAAGCTATGGTCCAAGTATTCTCCCCTTGTTGTGGCTGAACTGGCTCATCTAATATGGGTATACTTTTCTCCCCCTGTCCTGAAGCTTCCTTTACATAACATTTTATATTCTTCTGGTTGCTGCCTGGGTTACTGATACCTGGTCTGATGTTTTCTGCCACGTCCTGTGAGCCTCCTCTATTCTGGCTTGTAAAGGATTTCTTTGACTATACCAATGTAAAGAATTCGACACCAATTGACCACTAGCTGTTACATTTCTAAAACGGAACTTTCTTTCTGCGCTTCGTTGGCATCTTGAATCCACAATTTCCTACTTACGCAATCAATAACAGCTTTGTCCCTGAGGAAATCCATTCCAAGTATACCGTCGACTAGAATTCAATCGGTATCACCAATGATGTTAAATTTGCAGGACTGCTGACCGTTATCTATCAGTAACTTTGCCTCACAAGTACCTATGGAGCCCCTAGCAAATCCGAACATTCCTCCAATTCGTATTTTCTGTTGCGTATTTATGGGTGTATCTCTTTTTATTCTATTGAATTTACGTAAACTACACGTGGACCCAGTGTCAATTAAAAGCCTAAACCTACCTTCTAAAGCTATGTTCGATGGCACTGTGATGATAAACTTACTCCTGAATTCAAGTTTTGCTTTTCTTTCTCTGCTAAATATTTCTTTATGTAGATATCCGTGTAGTGGTCATGTGTCCTACTGTGTTACAAACGGCATTTTAATGAATAGTTAGTACTAATGATCCATTAGATCGTGCTATGTGTCTAGGGTATTAACTTAGAAAACAGTAGAAAAATTTTAAACAATAAAATAATTTGGCTGTTAAAAGAATTGCATACAGAAAACAAACAAATAAGACCGATCGTTCCTAATATTCAGAGTACTACATATAAGTTAGCAAAAAAAAAATTATAGATTCAAAGAAATTTTACCAACCTTTAGTAATACAGTAAAGAGCTCATACGATCTCATTAATAGAATTACAGATATCGAATTATCCACCAATTACAAAGTTGTTTAGTATGATGTAAAAAGTTTATTTACAAACATACCGGTATTTGAATTTTTCCTTATAGTGTGTGATATTAGTGATAAGACAGATTTGATCACAATATAAAAAATTTAAATAAAAAGACTGATCGATTTAATTTTAGATTATAATTATTTTAGATTTAATGGAGAATTTTATAAACAGGACGAAGGTTTGGCAATTGGAAATTCGCTCTCTCCATTGTTGGCTGACATATTTAAATTTATGAATTTTGTAGAAACGAAAATCTTAAAATATAACTCCAGTTTGGTAACAAATGTAGGTTATTGGTATAGATATGTAGATTACGTGCTGTGTCTTTGCAAGGGCACAATAAGACAGCCAGAGAAATTTGTCACACTCATAAACAAAATACATCATAGATAAAGTTTACATATGAACTTGAAACTGGCAATGCTATAAATTACTTAGATTTTTAATAGTAAAAAACAAACACAATAAACATGAATTTTCTGTGTACAGAAAGGATTCTTACATAGACACGATCATTTATTTTTAATGGACATAAATTTACGCCGTTTAATAGTATAAAACATAGAATGCTCAGATACCGATGAATCAAATGGATAAAAAAGATGAAAAATTTATAGTTAACAGCTATCTTGAAAAAGGAATTAACAAACTAATCAAGAAACATGAAACAAAAAATACCTAAAAAACGCAACAGGTTTGATATCGGATACTGAAGATACCTAAGTCAAATACTGCTTAGAAAACCTAGAGTTAGAGAGAGCTAAAGTAAATTCTACCATTATGAGGTTAGCCTATAGACATTAAATTAGTGTACTGAGGATGGCACAAACAATCGAAACTATGGCCTAGATATATATAAAGTATTTTTATATTTTAATTGTGGAAAACAACATATAATAAAGTAAAGATACAAAAGAAGTAAAAAATTTGTGTTTTTTGTTTGAACTTGTTTCTTAAACATTTAAAAAAATTGTCAAGTTATAGTTTGTCAGCCATGTCTCTATTAGATACATATAAAGGATTTTGGAATATGAAAGGTCCATCGGAGTTCCAGCAAAAATTGAGAAATAAAAAAGCAGTTGACCTATTGCGCAAAAATGTGTATATAGTACAGAAGGATTTTTGAAAAAAAAAAAAGCCGGAATGAATCCATTGAAATATTGGACTGCATCCAGTTTTTTTCCCAATAAATAATTAATTCAACTTTCTTTAGTGTTTGGTATGCTCTCTGTTTCCGTGTATCCTTCAAAGGATTGCAAAGTAGTACTCAGCAGTGCGATGTCCAATGTCTTTTGAATAGTCTTCATGGGCATTGAAATGTCAACCATAAAAGCCGCAAGTATAGCTTAGATGTTGAGGTAAATATTAGCTTTCAAATTATTTTTCCTTCTTCCAGATGTGTGGAAATAATTAAGAATGTAGAGCAGCAAACATTAAGTACTTACATCTGCAGATAAAAATAATATGATGAAAACGATTTGAAAAGGGCTTTCATGCTCTCTATTCCTGTTTTATTTATACAGTAGTGGCAGGATATGCTTGTGCGAATGAAGTTGCAGCAGTTTGAGATTTATCTTAGAGTCACATCAGTACTTTGCAGGATAGGAAACGATGTGAAATTAGCAAATAGAATGTTATTGTGGAAGTAAGCGCAAATATAATATAGTCATAGGTATGGAAGAAGTGCAGAATAGCTTACAAAAAACAAAGTAGGAACATTGCAAGTTTGATCAACAGTAATTCATATAACTCGTCCTCAACTAACTAAATTTGATAATAAGAAAAATTACAGGGACGTTTTGTTGGCTGGTTGATTGATTGATTGACTTTTTAGATCCAAATGAAAATTAAGCAATGGCCTCTCTCTATTTATTGTCGGGTTATGGGTATGACTATGTAACGGTCCACGAAATTTTACCTCTGGCGAACTAATTAATGTGTAAATAACGAAGTCCCTCTTATCTATGTTAAGTGCCATTATTTGAATGGACGAACTGTGCATGTCCCGAATAGGAATAATTTTTGGTAAATTTTATTTATAACGAATCTAAATCAAATTTCAGAAAACTTTTTCGGGACGTTTTTCCGTCGGAAATCCCATTTTTATGCACTTGAATCACATACACCGCAGCTACAAGATTTCGCATATATTTTCGCAGTTTTTTCTTCCATCGCCATTAGTTTTTTTTTTGTGAACATTTTTCTCATAGCATGTCATTTTCCATGACGCATCAATTCCCCGCAATCACGAGAAGTAGAAAAGTTCACATTTTAACCTAAGAAAGTCGCTCAAGCTACACTTGATCGCCAAAGCTTTTCCTCGATTAATTGGAATAAAAATTGTTAATAAAATATGTTCGGAGTATCATATTGCGTCGTTTAAGGCATCTCTCAAATCTGGAGGTGTCAGGCCTAAAGTTGTATGAAAAGTGGCCATTCCTCTTTGTGCCATTTTTAACAATAGAAATTAGACAGGATGGCTCAGTCCATTATTGTTATATGTCAATGCTTGATGTATATACATTTCTATTGAAGACACAGAAAGAGGAGAGAAAATATTTTGTTGTCTGTATTACATATATATTATACGACATTTCGTCCACTAGTGGTGCAACTGGGTTCATAATGAGAATACCTTGTATTCTCGATACCGTGTGAAAGAATCATCCCAGTCCAAAAGAATGTCTTCATCATTCTCGCTATGTTTTTTTGAGAAAAGTGACAGTTCTCCTGGGCATCAATCTCGCTACAATGGCATTAATCTCGAAAAAGCTAGAATTTTTATTATTACCGCCTTTTGCTCGAATTAGCGCAAACATATTTTCAAGTGGACCTTGATTGAATCGAGCAGTTAATATAAAATTAATATTAATTTCATTATCAGAGAAAACAAGATCAGTTAAAATTAAGATACCATTAATTGTTTCATCCAGGCAGTAGTATATTTCCTCCAGAGGAAGCCTCATATGCGATAGGTATTCTCTAAACTAAATAAAAGAATTATTAGGTATATTCCCATTTTCCATTTCCAGTTTTTGCTTCGTTGTTCATTGCATGAATAGAGTTATGTTTTCAAAAAATTTTGTAAAATATTTGCCTGTAATACAAGTTTTTATTGCATCTCCACTTCTTCGTTCTGTACTGTAAGAAACACAACTGGATCTACAAAATAGCTCGTTCCAAATTACGAAATCTAATTGAATTATTGATTTTAGATTATAGCAATTCCACACAAAACCAATTACTTATGGACCGAGGAAACTTTCAGAGTTTTTACGGAATACAAAAGGAACTGTTAAATCATATACTCATTATGCCAAAGTTTTCATAATAGAAAATAATTATGCAATACTTAGATATATATATAAACGACAAATTCTTCATTTAACAATTACATCCTCAGATGAAATATTTCACCGCTTAAATTGCGAATAATGAGAATATTCTATGAGAACCGAAGTTTTTGTTCTGTAAATAAATTCACTCCGCGTAAGCATTTTTTTTTTTTTGTTTTTAAAAAATACAATTCGTCAACGTCTCTTAAATTATTGTTGTTATGTATGACCGTATTAAATAAATCGTGGAATGAAATCCACGTAGAGTATTCTCCATTGAAGGTGGGAAGTTTAATTCTGGGGAGCCTTTCATTATTACATGAATTAGAGCTAGCATGTGATGTCTGAGCCTGAGTAGGATTGTTGACAGGCGTTGGTATTAGTTTGTCTATATCCTCTTCCATGCTTGCTGCTTTTTCGATGTAATACTCCTGTACATCACTAAATGTCTCTTTCGTGAAATATTCTAATTGGCGATCTTCCTTTGTCGCTATCTTTTGAATTACCCTATGCCGCGTTTGGAATTCCTTCCAATATTCGGTAAATGTTTGTAAACGTTTCTCTGTCGATTTGACAGTCTTTTTCCTGCCTTCTCTTTGATTCCTTTTAAATAAGTCTTCCCTTAAATCTTTGACTTCTTTTTGGGACTCAACCAACTCTAATACTGAGCTAATGGCTCGTCCCCGGTGTTAGATCCATCATCTATAGGCATTTTGAATGGAGAGGCTTAGTTTTTCTTACTGTGATGTGATAAGGAATATTTTTCCCAATTCTATATTTGAATAACTGAGTTATCCGGCTCGAAGGACCAATGTGACATCTGTGCTCAAGCTAAACGGGGGTACCGGTTGTAAAAAGATAACTTAGCTTTGTTTAAATTCAAATATAAAATTTGAATTCAATATATCACTTAGAACTAATATCACAAAATCATTTTAACGCGATCTTAGCCTAGGTAAAATAATTCAATACTTAAGGTTAACTTAGCCTAATACGATAATTCAATATAATTCAGTGAGTTCAGTCAGTTACAAGAAAAAGGGAGAAATGTCGTCACAGTGTTTGTTCCCCTTATTTCTGAAAAGGAAAGAAAGAAAAATCCACGATTAATAAAATTGAAGTTTTTGTGCTGCACGTCTAAGCACTATATTAGTAATGGAAATAACTATTTTGGCAGCAAGAGTAGATTCCTGCTTAGATGAAAGTAAGCAGAATTAGATTTCTGCAGCAGGAGTAGATTCCTACTCAGGTGGGAGACGCAAAAATAAGCAGAATTAGAATTCTGCAGTAGGAGTGATTTCCTACTCAGGTGGGAGATGAAAAATAAGCAAAATTAAATTCCTGCAGTAGGAGTAAATTCCTACTAAGGTGTGGGATAGAATTAGCAGAATTAAGTTTCTGCAGTAGGAGTAAATTCCTACTTAGATGGAAGCAAAATTTGGTTATGGATAACTAGGAAAATCAGAATAAATTCTGATATATTCAGATCAAATTATGAATTGAGAATGGGTGATTCTGCTGCAGCTCGTCACCTTTTTATAGCCGCCGCGAACCGCTACGATTCGGCTTCATGATAGGTTGCCTTGGCAACGCTCGTTCTCAAAGTTGTTACACTTTGATGGCGGCGTCCCGCAGTAACGTCATATGAGACCATTAAAGTTGCACTGAACTCTATCTGCGGCGAAGGCGAGAACATCTGGTGTGATGTGTTGACATTTTGACATGTCAATTTGTAAATATACTGCGGTACGTATTTTTTGGTAAATTTGTTATATTTATGTATTTTAATATGATATTAATATGTTTTTCTTTCATTTTTTCAGGTGGAAATGTAATGGAGGAAGTTTAGGACGGCGTTGGAAAAAAGGGAGGAAGTTCCCTGATATTAGATAAGTGCCTTTTGTTTAAATTATTTTAAGAATTGAATTCTTTGTGGATTCCTTTTGTATCTTCTAGGAATTATTTGGGGATGAACCAAGGAATCATCGAGGGTTATTAATGTGGTCTGAACATTAACCGTTTCCTCGTTTCTTCAATATCATGTAACACATATTTTAACTTTTTTTTATTGTGTCATTAGAAAGGGGAATCTTCATAATTTCATTGTTTGCATCATCATCAAATATAATTTATTAACTAACATACTAAGTGAACTAAATTTGTTTTTCACTTCTTCTTATAAAATTTAATCCATTATTAATTAAAAGCACATTTATAGGGTTTGCGAAAATTTTGCTGCGTTGCTTTTCTCGTTCTGAACGAACCAGTATGAATCGAGAGAGCGATGTCATAATTTATTTCTGTGCTCATAGAAAAGGAACGGAACAAGACCATTTCAAATTTTTGACATTTCTTCAATTTGATAAAAGCAAGTATAAAATCGTAAAAATTGTTGATTATGAAAAATAAAGCCATTTTCCAACAAAAGCAATTGCAACTCAACTAATAACACTTCGTACAAATTGTAAACAGCACATTCATGATGCATTCAGAACGATTCGCAGTCAGAAAAAAGCGATGACAGATTGAAACTAAATCGTCCAGCCCGAGAAAAAGAACGACATGGATTGAAAAAATTCATTCTGAACGTGAAAAGAAACGCAGCATTTTTGTTTAAATAATGACGTCCAATTCGAGACCAAAAACTTTCAGCTTCGTTTCGCGGAGCACCTGGGAAAATGATGCGAAGCACAAATGATCCGCAGAACATCAGTTAAGAACCATTAATATAATTTGTCATATAAATTTTTCATAGCCTCAACAAAAATTAAGAGCCAAGCACATTCGTCAGACAGTCATCACCGCAGTTGCGTGGCCAGCCCAGAGAAAATTTGTTTTGAATTGTTTTGTATTTGTTTGAATTGTACACTCAACATACGTATACGTCATCGACTCGGGTGCGTATCTGGAACTGAATCTGGGGGGGGGGGGGGGGGGGTTAATGTTCGAGTAGGAGGAAAACGTCGGAAGTAGTCGCTTTTAATTGTTTTTATCTTATTTAAGTTAGATATCATAAAACCCAATTTTCGGTTTGATTTGGAAAACCTGTCGATAATATTAGCCACATCAATGTCGATCTCAGAGTGGACAGACATTAAGGACTCATATCCAGATACTCTATCTCGTGCAAAGATTGTAGAAATAGATGTGATGCAACCGATTCTGTCACGGGTGAAATAAATGACTGAGAGTGAGAGCTTGTACCTTGATTCACATTCAAAGGAATAGGAGTAGAAGTGCATGATATGTCACTGACTATTTCTTTTGATGGGAACTTAACTGATCTTGCTTTCTTCTGAAAAAGTTATCAATGATCTTATCAGTCTGCTGCTTTCCACTTTCGCTACTATTTTTACCTCCATCGCTAACTAGTGTAGCTAGTTTATTCTTCTCCTATAAATTAAAAGTAAACGTGAAGTTAAATTAAACAACAGTACATGAATTAATACGAAAGTACAAGCAAAGCAACGGCAACCACCGCAGGCAAAGGAAAGCGAATGGTTTTTATTTTTATAGTCTTGCCGTAAAAATTACGAACAAAAATTGTAGAAACAATTTTAGTGGCATCAATAACTGATCGTTTTCAGCAACCAATAGTGTACAAAATTTCGAAAGAAAAATGTCCAAGTAAATTTCTAAGAACAAAATGTATGCTTGCCAACGTTCATAAATATCTTTAGCGACCCAGATCAGGCAAGGCACATCAATCAATAAAAATCTGTGGAACCATTGTCCGCCGTCAATAGTGCATGAAAAATCCAAAGAAAGGTTTCAAATCTTTCTAAGAAAACTGAATTCCTGTGCCCTTATCCGAACGAGTGAACCACCAGAATCAATGCACCAATTCGTTTGGACCGTTGTCGTTGAATAGTAGTTATTCATTCAAATTCTTAATAAAAATTTGCAAGTGTGTTTCTAAGAAAAATGTAATGCTTCTCTACGATCGTAAAAGTTTTGAACAACTCAGGCTTGAATCAGTGTCGCTATGAAAAACCAACGGGTGCCTAGACATTGATTGTATGGAACTAGCGTTCTACTGGAAGAGCAGTAAAACAAAATTTTTTAAGTGAAGGCTTAAATACAATTGTGACGGGCAACAGAAAACGACGAAAAAATGCCGCTGTCAAACTTCTAAAAGCACAGCGTCTTATGCGAATGTCCAAATTACGACGTGTGACGGTCAGCGGTCGACGAAGTTGCCGTCAGGATTGATCAATTTCTAATCCGTCGTCACTGCAGTACTACCAATAAAATTAAATGAATGAAATTGTTGTGGCATTCATTTTTGTCAAGGTCGTAACACGTCGCATCAATTTCAAGGCAATTGTTTTGATGAAAAATTGATTGAGCAAGTGCGAAATCATAAACTATTTTATGATTTACAAGACAATCAGTATAGACGAGTTGACGAAAAAGACATGGCTTGGATGGATATTTCGAGGCACTTAAATACAAATGGTAAAGTTGTGATATTTTTGACATTTAGTTTGATCTTAATTTAGTTAATTTCTATATTTTAAATTTTTCCTTTCCACACTTTGCAATTCTTTCAAAATAATCTAAAATATTCTCGATAAAATTCTGTTTCAGAACGGTCAAAACTAATAACAAATGAAATTTCAATATCTTCTTCTTTCACAATCACCTCTCACCGCCTGACATTGTAATTGTGCTCCAATTTTTCGACTATCTGTTTTGACAGCGATTTTCCCGGTGCTGTCTGCCGTCGGGAAATCAGATACGTAAAAAAAAAAATTAAGATCGGAAACCAATTTCTTAGAAACAATAACATTTTTTAAACTCGAAATTGTGTGGTTTTTCATACATGTGATTAATCAACGAAACAAAAATATAAAAGCATCTTCATAACTGGGCTGCTAAGCATTACGTGCCATTTTCTAAGCAATCATATACTAAAATAAATATGGATTCCAAAATTACTGAATATCCTCTGATAGGTATGATAGATGATTTTTGACAATAATAAAAACGCAAGAAAATTCTAAAAAATTTGTACACGTTTAAAAGACGAAGAGCTACGAGCGAATGACTATTATACCAAATTCACTATTACTACTCATAAGAAGACAAACAAACCATACAAACCAAACCATACCATACCATATTAAAATCATGCTGTTAAACGTTTACAGCTCGCTCGTTCAATTAACAGCAAATATTAGGTGGCGCTTTTCGGGGGGGGGGGGGGTCATGCCCCGTGACCCCCCTGTATACGGGCCTGCAGCCACTTACATTCTTTTCCTTTTTCTAGCATGAGCTTTTTAAGTGAATGTTTTTCCACCTTTTTACTCATAAATTTTCTGATCTTGTGAAAGAATTAAAGAATTTTGATTATCTCCCTACGATTTACGGCCCTAGTATTAGTGTATATAAACGTATCTTAATTGCATTCTTTGAGTTATTTGTGGAATAGAATATCAGATGTATGAGTTAGAGAGATTTATTTATAAATGAGTTTAACTTAGCCAATAAAGAGTTGTATATTATACCCCGTATACAATGGTCCTTTAATTTGGCGTTGCTGCATTGTTTTTTCAATCAGGCAATATATTTTTCAATCAGTGCGAATGTAATTTCGAGCAGCTAACTAGTCGAGTATGTTACATATGAAAGTCCCAGTTAATTGTTTATATTGAATTCCGGGGGATAGCCATAAATACATACAAATTAAGTGATCCAAATTATACAAACATACATAGGAATCTATTTGTATGAAAATTCTGGCATTACACATGGCTCAATTAGCGTCAAATTCTTATCAGTCAATGCGCACAATACACTGCAATGTAAATGTGCCTCTATCTGAAATGTTTAACCCAATTTATTTCAGGATACCAAATAAATTATTAATTTCATTGCTCATAACATATTACTCTCGACCCATAATATCGAATTATTAAATTCTCTTTGTCCAGATAGGACCGGTTTGAAATTGCTTCCTGTGATAGGTACTGACTACTGATGTCGACAAATTTCATTAAAACTCACTGAGTCTGAAATAATTTTCCATTGTTTCATGGGTTCAATTGGATTAAAATCTCATATGGATTTTTGTTTGTTTTTATTTTCAAATAATAAATTCCCATTGATCCTGCGAAAAAAACGAATTAGGGACGGACATGTGGGAGCAATAATTGCAGTGCAATAAACCGACCTTTATATATCAGAAATAAAGTGAAAATCGATACGAAATTACTTTGAAATATTGTACAAAGTTATAATCATTCCGCTATAAACAGCTTCAAGTAACAATTGCATTTTTCCTATGGTAATTAACGTATAAGAAAAAGAAAACGCTCATTATGGAATGTAATGTAGGAACCCTTTTTTGTTATTTAGGCATGTCATTTTAGCACCAAAAAGAGTAAGCGAAAGTAAAATAATTTAATATTTATTATGTAATGTGGTACAAGATTGACAAAAACTCTGATGTTTACAGAGCAAAAAAAACTCAGATGGCAATACAAATATACCGGCCTGAAAAGAAAACATATACTAGGGGCATATAAAAGAACGTAGTGAAGCGAGTAAGCCCCCAACAATTGCGCACGGGCAGTATCCTCAGTTATGTAGGTACATGTAATAATTTTTTAACATAAATGCTGGTAATATTAACTGTAGCCAGGGACCGGATTTTTGAAACGCCCCGGGAAAATGACCCCAAAGAAGCCCCTTTGGATTTTCAAAAATTACCTTCTCTAAGGGAAACAACCAAAATAATTAGGCTGATGTCATACTGAACCGAGCACAAGCTAAGCAGTATGCAGTTTTCTGTTTGAAAATCGTTTTTATACTTAATGTACGTCTAGCTCAAATGAAACCTTTACGACTGAGCCGAGCACAATAAAGTTAAAATATTTGACAATCGAAATGAAGAAATCTTGCAGACGAAAAATGTTATATTTCAATCAAGGAACGCTAGATTTCATGCTCAATACCGAACTAACAATAAATAAGAAATTGATAAAACAGTACTCGAGAGACCAATATAATTTTACTCGTGAAGAAAGTGAGGAAAGAAGTAAACTATTTACTAACCATTTATCCCATACCAAAGCCCTCGAGAAATACTTTCCACGCCATGAAAGAGAATCGCTCACTACTACATGTGAGCCCTAACATAGTCCTAACATTCTAAAATACTTGCAGTGTTCTTCAGTTTAATTGATAAAAGTTTGATTTGAATAGGTCCTGCGCCCATGGGCGTAGCCAGGGTTTTGTGGTGGGATGGGCCTAGTAGCGGCCAGTTTGATACAAAAATTGAAAAAGGATATTCTTCAATCAAGTATTGTTTCTCAAAAATGTGTAAAAGTTTCTAAGACGTTAATAAGTGTTAACACCAAGTTTCCTTACATCAAGCAAACTATTTTATTGATTACCGTTGTTGTTTAGATCGAATACAAAGTACACATGATTTTTATTTTTCAAATCTACTAGCATTACGATTTCTACTGCAGTGAGAAAACTTTCATAGAAAGAAGAAAACTCCTTTTAAGGGCAATAAAACCGTAGATCTAATAGAAACCAAATTTAATTAATAAGCGTAGCGACACGAGAAAAATTCTTCTTATTATAAGAAAATTATCGCTTATACAACGAAACTGACTTGCTACAACAAAGGACATTTTACATGAATTCAGCATAATATATACATACCTACCTAATAAAAATTATTTCGGAACATTTAAAATAAATCTTTTTTTTTTCTAGAATAACGAAAAGTATACTACATTTAAGCAATTCTATTCTTAGAATATATAACCTTTTCTCATATTCTGTAATAAAATTTTCTGCTATTATCATAATCTGAGATAATTGAGAAAATATATATACTACTATTAGTCTAATTTTTCTATATTCTTAAAACCAGGAAATGTCTGCTAAGCTCAAAATCGCACCTAGCTTTCCTTGTTACACATGGATCAGAGCTTATTATCAGTGAAAATTTCTCTCAGTGCATTATCGTTTAATTTAAATTCGTCACCATCCATCTCCACCTTCTAAATTAATATCGTCATAATCGTAACATAAATCGCCAAAAACCAATTATAAGCATTAGTTTACTATTTTTTTCTGCAAATCGGCTGAATAACTTTTCAGCTGTAATTTTGTTTTTAACAGTGGCATTCTCTGTGTTGAGCAGTAACATGCGTCACATGCGAGAGAATCGTTCTTTAAGCATTGTGCGTCTAAGCAACGTTTTTATCCGCCTCATAGGAGAAAAACTTCTCTCACAGGCGGCGGAGTACACTGGTAGTAATATTGCCGTTTTAGAAAGTTTATACTCTTGTTTAATATTTTTTCTCAAATTTTCAGAATTTATCTCATAATTTTTTAATTAATAATGTTTTACATGACCATCGCTTCAGCTTCCAAGGCTGTATCAACTTTTAACATTTTTTTTTTTATAATTACCGATGAACTTAAGAAATTTGTCATCATATTTACAACAAAATTAAGGAATTTTCAAGAAATTACCTTACCTCTGCTAATTTTTTCCAGTTGTTAAAGCTGCTGTGAGCTTACGTTTTCCAATTACAGTAAGGACTGTTGGTATTTTTATGCAAGAAGTTCACTAGCCTCGATTTAGATCTCTTTCTTAACATTTTGACTTCCTAAGCTCAGAACTTAAGTTTTCCTTATTACGTTTTTTATTTTTGACTTACTGACTTAACATTTGTTTAATTACTCCTTAACTTTCCTTTTTGTTCGTTATTAGGGGAACAAGAGACCCTTTGATTAGTTTTAAAAACTACTGCCTAAGTTACAGCGACACACTGGCTTTTTACTTAGGATCATCGATCGATTTTCTTCGATAATTGGTGATCCAGAGAGATGTAGTAAAGGGGCGAATATTTATAAGTTAACGTAAGTATATAATTTTGGGTACGTCTTCCGATTTCTATATTAATTGAATATTGGAAATAGTCTTTTTCGCTTATATAAGCGAAATGGAACACTTTCCCCTACGCATAAGAAAATTAAACGCAGACTATTGGCTAGCATGGCCAATAACCAAAAAGATCATGTAGTCATGTGGTCATGATCATGTGGTCAAGCATCATACATATTGTGCATAGTATTTTCTATATATGAGAGCAAAGCGAGCGAAAATAGGAAAGAACGAAAAACAATACATATACAGACCCCAATTTGTAGGTAAAAGATTAGGCACATTGTGCATATTTCTTCACATATGGTTAAAACAAGCATACACTGGCTGTATGGTAAGTCCGGGGCAGCCCAGTGCTTCTACATGGACAGAATCGGTGTGTTGAGAGGTTTGTTTCTACATAACAGTGTAGTGCGTTGTCGCATTATGCTAAAGCTTTGGTTTTCATGAGAATGCGGCGCAGTTGCAATTACGCCGCCGCATTCTGTTGGAAACCAAGGCTTTAAAAAGGAAAAATGTTGCGTTGACAATAATTCTGATGGATTTATTATCAGTCGGTCGAAATGGAGAAAGTAAAATCATTGTTAAGGTGAGTTTTCACATCGATAAAAGTATCTGGATTTGTATCGGGACTTGTATAGCCACTTTTTCGACTTCATAAAAGTATCCGCCTATTTGATCGTCCGACAATTTATAAAATTGTTAATTTGCTAATAATTTAAAATATATACATTTATAAAATCCAACATGTGTACTATGTCTTCTCACTTTCAAAAACAATATATAATTAATAAATTCCAGAGAAAAACTAACAATGATGGATCAACTCAAAAAACGAAGACACAAAAGTATCCGAAATAGGGTAAATTTTCAAGAAATTTACATAAATATGTGCATGCAGAGTATCGTCCCAGTATAATTATTAGTTTACCGTATTTTACATTTAAGTAGGTTTTATTTTAAACATTTAAATTTCCAAAATGCCAAAAAAGCGTAAAACGAGTTTATCAGAGGGAAAATTGGTTATTTCTTTTTCTGAAAAAGGGTATTCGCAACGAAAAATTTCACAGGAGATTGGAATACCGCGAAGTACAGTAAAAGCCATTATTAATAAGTATACGGTATACCATATTAATAAATAAACGGCGTATGGTTCGACCAAGGATACTAAATGAAAGAGACGAAAGAAAAGTTTTGAAGCGAGCGAAAGTGAGTCCTCATATTAGTGCTAAACAGATATACGCAGAAGTTCGCGTTCTAGCAAAAAATATAAGTGTTGCAACAGTGAGCCGAACGATAAGGAAAAGCGGATACCGTACACGGATTGCAAGAAAAAAACCGTGGATAAATAAACAAATAGTAAAAGAGAATCGAGTTCGCTAAAAAAATGTTTGATGAGGCTCAAAGCTTTAGGGATACTGTCATTTTTAGCGATGAGTGTAAATTTGAAATATTTAACTCATCTCGGAAACAATTTGTCTATAGAAAGCCAAGAACTGAGTTCAACAAAGAAAATTTGCAACCAACCGTTAAAAATAGAGGTGGTGCTATTATGGTACGGGGTTGTATGTCGACGGCTGGGGTTGGAAGTCTTCATTTCATTGATGGAATGATGGATTAATATGCTTATATCAGTATAATAAGCATAATTTAAAATCCACTGCAGAAAAGTTGGGATTAGGAAATAATTTTGTCTTCCAGCAAGACAACGATCCTAAACATAGTGCCAGATAAACGAAGGAATGGCTACTTTATAATGTACGTAAACAGCTGGAAACACCTCCTAAGCCACCGGACATAAATCCCATAGAATATTTCTGAGCAGAATTAAAAAGGTTCTTAAATGTTAAAACAACATCTGCAAGAAGAGTGGAACAAAATAAGTCCAAACTTAACAAAAAACCTTTTGCAATGAATGCCTAACAGACTGAAAAGTGTACTAAAATCTAAGGATTATCCAACCAAATATTAAAATTTAATTTATAGTGTTATACAACTCCGGATATTTTTGTGTGGTTTATTTTATTTATATAATTGGAAATGCTCATTTTTTTTAAATTTTTGAATTCTTCTTTTTTTATACCATATTAAACAGTTCAAATAAATCTACTAAATATGATTTCTTAGTCTTTTCTAAGCTGTAAATTTTTTATTCTATCTAAAGTTTCTGGGGGGGGGGGGGGCACCGGTGTCATTCCCGGTTCACTGGGGAGGGCCGTGCCCACACGCGCTACTACCTAGCTACGCGCATGCCTGTGCCCTAAACTACTATTCATACAGAAAAAAAATGTTTTCTGATAATCTTGAGCTCATTTTCTTATCGTGCCAACCGTAATCAAATTTTTTATCTTTCCTAACAAAATTATTTAAAAGATTTATCTGAACCAAATGACTACGATTACCCAAACCAAAAATTCTCAACTGAGTAATAATTGCAAATAAGAATGTTCGATGGCCCGATGAATTGAGCAAAATGGTAAGGTTAGTTTTTAATCAAAACAATTTCATTATGTTAAGTAAGGGATATTGTATGTGTACCCTTTTGGAAGGAAAGGAGCCAAGTTTAAAATTACTGGAAGACTATTTTCATGTGTGGATAGTAGTGTAGGCTTTATGGCATATATAAAACCAATGTCTAGTCACTTTTTCATAAGAATCAATACAAAACATTTTAGAGAATTGAACTAGAACGTACACATATGGGTTTCTGTTTCATGCATTGGGAAGCAGTTCTCGAGGGTTTTCCGCAGCTATTTCTTTTTATAACTACTTAGAAATTCAATCGCTTTTTCACTTATTCATATTGCCCAATATAGTATCAAGAACAATGCTACTGCTTCATCAAATATAGAAAAATGCATACTTTTCTAATATTTCTCATTTGAGAGACAATAAGCAAACATTCAATGCCGGGCCGGTCAAAGTTGCTTCACCAACTTTGTCCAAGGTGGATGTAATTGCAGATTAATAAAAATTCTTGAAAAAGACCTATTGAGTTTTGTGACTTTATTAATCAGTATTTTAATTTGTGCTATTGTTTTAGTTACTATGTACGTTTCAAGCCTTCTCTTCCTATTTTACTAAGAACTTAATTGGTTAAAAATGTAAATCTTATCTTAATTCCAGGCCTCAGAGTTAGTATGAGACTCTGCGTACAAAATTTGATGTTTTATCATGAATAGTGTGTTGGTTGTGATAGCGACAGATATATATGCCCCAACGGTTACGATTAAAGGCTAATATGCATCAATGACTGATAAGTTAAGCAGTTATTCAAAAAACATCATTAATTGAAATTTACAGTTATAGTTTAAAGACCTTATTAAACTACAGCCGTTTAATAAGGCCAAAAGTATTTGTTCTATTTTATGTTGAATTTTTTTATTTAGTTTGAAAGAAATTGTTACTAGTTTTATGTTCCTTTATTTTTAAACGCGCTTCGCTCCGGATACAGTTCAGGTTGGGCGATTTTGACCAAAATTCATGTGTTTCAAATTTTTTGTGAAATGTATGCAAATAACTAATATTATCAATATTGACCTGATGGTTTAGAATATTTGATACTTTGCGAAAACCCAACCCTGGTGTAAAACGGTATAAAAATGAGCAAATCACCTTTTTCTTGAACTTAATAAATGTCTAACGACGTTTTCAGCAACTCTAAATGCCTCATTTTGCCCACTATATGGGAAAAATTTAAATTAATATCCTGTGGACGATGCCAGAAAAAGCTTATATGTATCCAAGGCGAATGGGTTTCACTTTTGTGATCATTTTTACGCTATGTCGACCATGATGGGGTCATATAAATTCATCTATCGACAGGAAGTGCGAAATTAAACCCTGGTATTCGCTCACTTTATAAAATTTATCATTACGGTCTGTGGGGTTATTATTGGGACGATGCATATTTTATTTTGTAATACATATCGCATGTCGTCATCGCATTTCTACTTACGTCGATATCAAAGGCTGGTCTAATGACCAGTACAGTCTTTTTTGTGAGCGAAATGGTGGCCAGAAATCATCAAAATTGCAAGAAACCTTTTCAATTATGGGAGGGTAAGGACAAATTGGTAGCATTCCTGAACAGCATATATATCTGTTTGATCCAGTATTAGATAATATACACCCTCAGTGATAAACATTTCAAAAAGGTCAAGTAGTGTGTAATGAAATAAGGAACTCTCAAGTTTCTCTCTTTCCTGAAACTCGTTATTTACTGGAATAATCTTAAATTCTTTATTTCCAGCTTGCTTTGTGCAACGTTACGTGACTTCTAGCTTTTCAAATGAGAAAGGCGTATTTCGTTAGCTGTATCTCTGCATTTATTTCGAGATTCTCAGCTACATCCTGATGGAATTTATACACATCAACAACTTCCTCACTATCATTTTCTTCCGTGATTTATTTTCATTGATCGTACCATATTTCTCTAGATGTAAAACTAATCTGACTTCAATTTCCGCAACGGTTTTTTGAAGAGAACGGTATCGTTTTGACATATACGTATAGAAAAAAGCTAGCGTTTAGTAAAATAACCGAATTCAGCTAATCACACAAGCTTGCGTCTAAACTCAAAATGTAAACTGTTATCTATGTATATTAGCAAAATACGCATCAATATCACTTATATTCTTCAGTTTAATTTAATATGTTAATTATTTTTAAGCACTCGTCATAAACACGCTGAAAAATACTCATTTATTTTACTTTTATTTTAACTATTAAATTATTAAGATCTTTTTATCAAATTTCTGACTATTAAATGATTAAATTCTTCTTACAAAAGTTCTAACTAATAAATTCTGACTATTAAATGATTAAGTTCTTTTTATTAAAGTTCCAACTAAATAAATGATCCTTTCATGTAATAAATATCTAATTATTAAATTCTCTTCTAATAATAAAGTATCCTTTGAGAATGATGAGTCGAGGTTTCCTTTATAATGAAATTCATTAAAGTTCTTTGCATAATAAGATTTCCTACGAACTTTAAAAAAAAACAAAACGCATCTAATAAAAAGTGAAAGTCGTAATAAAGACATAAGGTCCGCAACATAAAAAATATTCGAATGAGAATAGTGATCGTCTTGTAGGCCTTGTGTACCTTCCTCAGTTAACGAGAAGCACTCCCAGTCCTTTGCGGTTCCCAACAAAACACCACATAACCAATACCATAGATGGCACAAGAACTGGATGTCGCATGCAATACCAAAAAATTATACAAAATTTATATGGCTGGGTGGTCCATTCCGGAATGGACCACAACATTTGAAATGATGTATATGACGAGTGATTCATATTTTTTTCGAATCTGAACTGTTGAAGAAGTCGATGAAATGTATACAAAACTGCTTTTATAAAAACATTTGCTTTCGGCATGCTCTAAAACATGTAATGGTCCATTCCAAAATGCACTACCTAATTCACAATTTGTATACTCTGCTCTGGTATGCTATGCGATATCTAATTCTTGTGTCATCTATGCCAATACTTTTGTAAAAGTTTTTTCGTCTAAAAGTAGCAAGCATGTTGCATATTCAAAAACGTGAAAAGGTATGCAACACATTTTATGTGCAGTAAAAACTTTAAGTACTCAGGCATTAAAAACTTTATGTCGCGAAAACTGTGGGGCGAAACGGGTTAATTAATCTCAGCTTATTACTTATAGTCTCTTTTATTATATGAAAATATACTTGCTGAGAAAACAGTAGTTTTAAATACCTCAGGCCATATTTGCCTCAAGTACGTTACATGAAATAAAATGATTTGATTTTTTTTAAAGAAGTATAGCAACGCATGGAAGCCTTTTGAACCCTTGTGATGACAAAACGCATTTTTCCTGGCGGTTGTTCAAAATAATATGATATGAGGCTAAAAACAATGCCAACAATTTTTTAAACCAGTAAAAAAGCTAGAGTTTATCTATGACCAATTTTTATGATACCCTAGATGAATGCCCGTATGAAATTTCGTATGGTCATCTGTGCAAGTTTGATTTTTGAAGTGGTTTTTCGCATATTTTTGTAAAACAGTTTGTTGGCAGTAAAAATGGTTATAACCCATTTCATAGAATTTTATATTCTGAAGAATTTCTTAGCATAAGTAAAAAACTTAATTTGTTATATGGCAACAAACAAAAAGGGGTTCCCCGATTTAGTCCATATTTAGAAATGTCTTTACGATGTTTATTTAAATGCAGTGTACAAAATAGCAGCTCTCTACGTTAACGCGTTCTCAGGCAGTGCCCAAAAATATTCTGAAACAAGAAATTTTTGTATGGCAACCATAGAACTTAAACTTACTGTTTTTTTTAAAGCCCATGTTCATGCATGAGCAACAGTAAAATAAATAAATAAATATAAATATTTCCTTACGTGGAAGTGTTTACTACAAGCTTATTTTACAATTCACTACGCCCAATTGCATCCGTATAATAAATTGAGTCATTGCAATAAAATTTGTTTATGCTGCATCAGCAGCTCTTCTGTAAAATTCCTTTATATAGCAATAAAATTTGTTTATGCTGCATCAGCAGCTCTTCTGTAAAATTCCTATATGTCAAGCCGAGCTCTAAAATATTGCTACACTTAGTTTGCAATTTTAGTAATACCCTTGTTTATAAAATATATAGTGATTGCGAAAATGCTTCCTTGTTATAATGACAGATGGCTCCACTTGTACCATTTTGAACCGTTTTCAAGGGATAAGCCGTAAGAGCATATAGAATATACAATTGACGATGCCTTGACCCGATTAAGGGAAGGCCACAATATTTTCTTAGATATTTACTGGAAGTTTCTTCCTTCGATGGCCGAGGTCGACAGCAATGCCTCACTCCAAAATAAAATCAACGATCTCGACCTGATATAGGGAAACTCTCTATTTTTATTTTTTAGAAATTTACTGGAGATTTTTTCTTAGAGTTTATGCACATTAGGGCAGGCAGAAAAAGGGCGCACAGGAAAATTTTGTATGTAACCTATCTGAAAGTAACTGCAGTCGGCCACCAGAATGAATAAAATGTCTGCACAAACATTTTCTGTAAATTTCTAAGAAGAAATCAATACTTAGTGCTTCTGTTAGTGGCCCAATTGTTGTCGGCTTCCAGTAATGCATAAAAATGTTTAGGGAAAAATTTCCAATAAATTTCTAAGAAAAAATTGAGATCTTCTCTACATCAGGTTGAGGCTTCGTTGATTTTATATTCGAGCGAGGCGAGTGCCTCGCAATTACTATATATTTTATACTCAAAGGTAATACCTATTTTTGTAATGATAAACCTAAGAATATTTTTATATATAAATCGTTAACTTGATCAATAAATCAACCAGTTTTTTATAATTAATCATAGAGTGAAGAACGTTTTCTCTTCTCCATCAAACAATTAATCAAGTTTCGGCATCCGCACTATAGCTGTACGCAATTTAATGATTCATTCATAATGAAGATCCTATACTGCACATTCGTTAGACATATTTGGGAGTATGCCAGTTAGGTCTATTCTCCCTTTTATGCTATATACATAAATCGCATCGAGGCTGTGCAGCGGAGATTCGTCCGATTTGCCCTCCGTGGACTGCATTGGGACAACCCTATTATTCTGTCTCCATATGTTGACAGGCGTAAATTCTTTCCATTAGATTCTCTTGAGAATAGACGAAAAGCTTCCAGAGCTGTTTATGCGTTTCAGTGTACACGAGGAGCGTAAAATTCCTCTGAGCTCTTAAATAATTTCAATATATTCATAGCAGTGCGCTTCTTGAGGAACCGCAACTTCTTCGTTCTTCCTCAGCATAGTACGAACTTTGGTTTGCATGATCCGATTTCATCAATATCTCGTCTCTTTAACAACCAGTTCGACAGCACTGATTTTCATTTTTAAAAAAGTCAAATAAAAAATTGGTTTTCTTAAAGTCACTTTTTTTTACTATTATTGTTATGTATACTTTTTTTTTTTTTGTTTTTTGGAAACTTGGTAATCAGATCTTTGATGAAGTTCTAAATAAATAAATAAATAAATACGCCGATTCAACACGCTGGTGAATCTCCTACAGCTACTTGATAAGCGGTTTGATAATCATCGCGGGTCAAAATACTATTGAGTATGACAAAGCAGAGCTCACCTTCCCCTATATTTACAGTTTTCAACACATTGTTGAAAGTAGCACAGCCCATTTACAAAATTTCAGCTCTCTAAGTAAACTCGTTCTCAAGTTATTGTGAACACATACGGACGGACAGACGGACATGCGGTTGTGTTCAATCCAATTTTATCTACCAGCATTATTTCTATGCGTTACAAACGGAAAAACAAACTCAGTATACCCTATAGATTTCATCTAGTGTATAAAAACCGAAACATTTTAAAGACACAAGAATGCCAGATTTGCCATCTATAATGCTATATTGGCAACACTTTCCTTGGCTCCCACGCTCTGTCAGTGTTTATAGATTGTGATGCATTCGCGAGTACTTTTAACTCATAGCTCCGCTCCCACCGAAGTCGCAGCGTTAGACCATAGTACATGGTAAGTACGAGTGACAACCGCTAGCCCCTCTGGCTAACGCCCGTTCGCCATTCCTCCAGTCAGGCTCTGACTATAACAAAAGACTTGCCAGACCAAAATTAGGTTTTTGTATGCACTTCTGAGAAGAGAACATCTTTACAGCTGAATACATATCTCCTCTTAAAAAAAGTTGACTCTTCTGCACATAGTCAAAGGGATCCGAAAGTGTATTCTGCCAAAACAAATCTTTCAACTCCTGAAAGATTATTTCTGAAGCTTTGATTCCTTCCACCATGATACAATTTTTAATTAATTTTGAACTGAATATCTTAACACAAATGTAAGAAATTCGATCTATGTATAATTCGCGTCACGAAAGGTGAGCTATCCTGGTCAGGGATTTTAGTTTGGGGCTGCCACTTTACCAATTTAAGCTGAGCAAAATTTTGTAATTTGTCTGTAATTAAAAGCTACTCTTAAAGAATTATTTATCGCACATTCAAGTGGTATTAAAACATGAGGCACTTTCAACAAGAAAAATAAATTTCATCAAATTTCACAAGATGTACAAAAGTTATCTCACCAAAATAGAAGTGGGGACCCAGCCCGAACGACCAATGTTGTGGTGGATAAGTTCTCTTTAACCAGTTATTTCGATTATCCAAGTACTATTGAAGTAACATAGACGTTTCATTGCGTTAGAGACAAAAGTATCATTTTGAAAAATTCCTTATTATTTTCTCTGTCCATATATTGGATGACAGAGTTATTAAATTACTAAAGTTTAAGTTTATTACAGATTTTTGTAATTTAAAAACCAATGAAAATATTTTTTAGCTTATAAGAGCGTGTTTTATATAGATACCACTGGACAGATACATATTTGTACAAAATCATAAAATGTGACTTAATGAATTGTAGGAGTTGACAAAAAGGGAGAGGGTATATCCGCCAAGAAAGTGGAAGATATTTCATTGTACTATACTCGAGTTGTACTACCTTTTCTCGTCCTCTTTTCAGTCTTTAAAAAATAAATGACTTTTCTTCGATCGATTGAATACCGTTCCGACGGACACTTGAGAGTCACTCTTCGAATAAAGGGCTGAAACATTTTGCACCTGACTACTACAGATATACAACCCTCGCCCTCGTGAAAGTATTTGGTGATAGTATCGTGTAACGTTACATTTCTAGAACAAGGATATCTCGAAAAAATTCATCTTGTCGGTACAATAAACTCTGGCACCCTGCCTCCAAGCCTCTTGTAGAAATTGCTCTCGAGTCATCTTCAGTTGGTGTTAACTGAACAAGGCATATAAGTGGAATAGTTACCAATGGATTTATGTACAACCACCATGGATAAGTTGCCATCGTGTAGGACAAGGTCCTTTTGCCAAAGAGCTCTTAGGGTTAATTTGTTGCATTAACGCCACCAACATGAACTTAGCCCATATGAGCTGCATTTAAGTTGAAATTGTTTCCAGTCTTTTTATATGAGGTTTGTATGAAACCTTTTCGCCAATATTACTCTTGCGTTTCAAAAATAAAAGTCCACGCTGCATTATGGGATGTTCCAATTTCAAAATGGAGGAGTATTTGTTAAAATAAAGCATTTCCTGGATACCTATATTTCTTACCTGAAACCGATATGTTCACCTACCTAAGTCAGTAAATTTCGACTTTGCTATTCCTGCTATATCTGCCAGTAGTTTTATCTAATTTTTTGTGTGCTTTTTTATTGATATTTTCTGTGTTACTACCTGCTCATTTTTATTTTATTTTTATTTTTATAATAATGTTTTTTGACTCGTTGAGTAGAAATTCATGTACAAGTTCATCAAAATTGGTTTCTCATAGACATTCTGCTTCTTCGTATGCCATAAACACATTCTCGCGCTACGAAGGCCAGTATTTGTGTCTTGTCGAAATTTCTAGCGTTCGTATATTTATAGTGAAAAAAGAATCATAAAACTTTTGAAAAAAAAAAAAAAATTAAAATAACTAAATAATAAATAATTCGGTTAAGAGCAAGGCGAGTTAGCGCAGTCTGGGTTCCGTACCAAAGCTTTATGCCCGAACAGCCGATCGACCGAATCTAAATACATTTAAGTCTAATCCAAATTAGCTTATGTTAACTCAATAAAATTCAAACAGAGAGAGTCATTTTTGAAACATGACAAAATCCAGAAAAAATAAAAAAATCCGGAAATGAGAAACGACAAAATACATAAATGACAAAATCCCAAAATTGTAAAAATTGTAAAAATTTTAAAAATGGCATTAACTTCGCTTCGTAAATCGCATATTTACACTCGTCATTGTTGTTATATTAATCTGTGTTAATAATTTAGTTGGGAGTCTTGTGATGGAAAGGTAGCATGTTTGTGAACGATACAGGGTAACCCAACAATGCTAACCCAACATGGGTCACGATTTGTGAACGGCGGTCAAGGAACATTATCTGAAATTTTGAAGTGTTGATCGCGATTTTGAGATGGTTCAAGGTCCAAAATTTCATGATAATTCGAATTAAAATAAAAAAGTCTAAATTTTGGAAATCACTAAACATAGAAAAAATTTTGCGTTGAGGTATTATCCTATTCTGAAATGTATGAATTAGTGCTTATATGGTACATATCTAGGTCTGTGCCTAGGTCTTCTCTATTAATGAGTGCATAAATAAATGAATGTGTGCTTTGAAGTGGTAATGTGGCATCAATAAATGTAAAAAATATCTATAATTTATTTGTTTTTAACATAAGCGAAAAAGTTCCGAGTTCATGAAGAATTCAAATTAAGAGAAATATCGCGCGAATATCTCTTCTGGATTTTTTTCTGGATTTCTTGTGAAATTTGTCTCTTCTGTCTTTTGTCACTTCTTGATTTTGTCACTTCTGGATTTTGTCTCTTCTTGAATTTAGCAGTTCTGGATTTCGTCTATTCTGGATTTTGTCTTTCTGGATTTCGTCACTCTGGATTTTGTCTGTCTGGATTTCGTACCCTATCCAGTAATTTTATAAGAGATGGTTAACATAAAAAACTTTTTTTTTTCAGGAATTATTAGATTGGCCAAAAAATCTGCAGTTTTGCTGTTATCCATGACTCAATGCCTACTAACCCTAATAATTTCAAAATTTCAGCTTTAGAAATCTGAAAGATCAGAGAATGGCATTTTTTTATTTTAGCATCCTTGAATGTAGTGCTTTCAAACGATATCCCACAAGAAACAAAAACAAAATTTGTTTTAAGGGGTTAAACCAACCGCTATTGTATAATTATACTATCTGGCCCGGCAGACGCTGTTGTGTTCTTCCGATAGGTGGCACGATGAGTTTTATTTGGTTAAAGTCTGGACAGAAGAAGTCGTTCACGCCGTTATTTATTATTTTTAAAATTTTATTAACCAGAACTTCAGCATATTATTTCTAACCTCCCTGAACTTCACATTGAAAATGAGAACTGGGAAAATAATTTTAATACAACCTTTGAATTTCTGCTGCGTGTTTACTGAGTATACCCAATGAACATTTTTGCAGCTACTTAGTTGCACGAATTAAATTTTTATTTTATAAGGGTTGTATAAGAGGTACACGAAAACTAAAATGTTTTTTCCTACGGAGTTCCTGTGCTAAATTATTTTATAAGGTAGCACTGAGAGCACTTTCCGAACCTCTTAAACAACAGTTTTGCTCCGGAAACTAATTTTTTCTATAAGCATTTTTTAATAGTTCGAAACAAATCTTTTAAAGGCCTTTTAAAACAATCTAGCTTCCGGAGCTATTTAGTTGTCGAAGAGTTTTGTGAAGATATTCAAAAATTAAATAAGATCACTTATAAAGCCATTTGGTTGCGACTTGAACTGAGCAAGGCATTTACCCTTTATAAAACTCGAAAGCTGTATTTTAGCTTTAATGACAACTTTATAAAAAATGGAAGCTATTTTCATTGATATTAAATACTTTCATAATAACGGTTGTGTAAAACTAAGTATTATATAGAGTGTACTTTGACATTTGCAATCCTGAGGATTTCGCACTAATCTAAAATATTTTATAAGAGCTGTAAAGTGAGGTGAAAACATTTGGCTATTTTATTATCATATAAAAAGTGCATATAATGCGGCGAACAACATTTTCACATTTACATTTTTCATTTACTCACACGCAAATTTGTTTAGCGAATAAAACAAAAAAAAAATTAATGATATCCCTCTTAATTTTTAATTTTTTTAAACGATTTGGAACTTAACGTTGAAAATATATCTAATAAATAATAAATATTTTTTTAAGTTCATTTATTTTTAGAATTTAGTAGGCGCGCTGTTTTTTTTCGAGCTAGAAGTATAATTTTTACAATAAAATTAAAGTTGCATGAAATTTTATAACATTAACCGAAAATTAATGTTTAAGCATTTTCGTAAACATTATTTCAAACAAAATTATGTTGAATGACAAAGTCTGATTTCATAAATTATTTTTCCTGATCACACATTTCTGAAGTAAATTTATAATACATTTTTCATAAAGACAAAATTAGACAACAATAGAGCTATATTATACAAATCCATATAAGTTTTAACAAACGACTGCATGAGGGAAGTTTTCACAACTACTATAAATGACGAATTTTTAGGTATTTTTTCAGGAAAACACCGATCGTTTTTGTTTTGAAGACAAAATGAAATATCTCCACAAACAAATTGTAGATACAGGTAAGTAGTTTTATAAGGGTTTCAAACACTTTCTCGCAGACTGCTAAAATGTTTTTTATTGCTTTATAAATTAGCGTCCAAAACTCTTATAAGTGGCGCCCATTTCGCACAACATTTTTAACAACAATTTTATAAAACAGTATGTTTTTTAAAGAGTTGTGAAAACATTCCCGTAGCCATAAAAAAGCATAAATTGTTCATTGGGATACAACGTTGCGAATATCTACTGCGTATTTACTGAGTACTGCACTTCTAATTTCCGACGGATGTAGAACAATTCCATGCGGGGCAATTGTTTAGCAATCGCTGATTATTTTGCAAGAATATGCCCTTCCGTATATTTAACCATAACATGCACATCGATCAATTTAAAACGAGGATATATTGTTATTATCGTCGTTATTATCGCGAACGACAGATCCAAGCTACTGTGGCAGCTGGAAGTGATTTCGATGATGTTCCAAGGGATTTGCGGACAGTTTCCCTAATCCAATTTCCCTAAAACTAGTTTCTCTAAAGCCAAATTCCCTAAAAGCAATTTCCCTAAAAGCAATTTCCCTAAAATCAGTTTCCCTAATGAGCAATTTCCCCAACTTTCCCTAAATAAGAATATACCGCATGAGCGCGCGCGCTTTGTTGCTTGTTAGTAAGATTTCGCTATTATACATCCTAGCACCTCTGTAAGCTTATGCTTAATGTAGTTTGTTTCACTTTTGCTTTATGCCAGAATTAACGACAAGGACGTATCGAGACCCTGACCGTATTTTTGTTCTACGTTTTTATTTTTTGTTTATTCATCAGTAAATCTTATCACTATGTTGATAGTCTTTATGATAAATGTAACCATCTACAAGCAATCGACGGTTACCTTTCTCAATAATAACATGTTGCAGCTATTGACTGATTTCCTAAAAATATTCACCAAATAAAATTCATTATCAATACCTCGAATTTTGCTAAACCAAACAAAATTTATTTTTGATTTTTCGAATTGAAAGAACAGGAGAGAATGTGCTAGACGTTCGAACGCATCATAAATAAAACTGCGCATGTTTTTGGGAAGCTCTTAAGGCTTAAACTCAATTGCAACGAATAGAACAGATCCCTATACAATATACGCTCCAACGCTCCATAAAACCTTGCTAGGAGAAAATTTTTCCTATTAATGTAATAGTCGTCGGCCGACGCAACTGTATTTAAAGCTTTATTTATAGAAAATTAAGAAATTTGCTTTTTGGGAAATTGCTTATTAAGGAAATTGTTTTTAGGGAAGTTGCTTTTAGGGAAATTGCTTTTAGGGAAATTCTTTTTAGGGAAATTGCTTTTAGTGTAATTACTTTAAGGAAACTGTCCGGATACCGTTCCAAGGACGTAATAGTAAAATACGCTCCTACTAGATTAAACATTAAGCTTCGTAGACAAGTAAAATTACTGTGCCCAATCGAGGTAAAACACTGATATCGTCTAATTTTCTCCGGGGGAGTATGTAAAAAACTTTCAAATTGTAAGATCGAAGCCAGTCTTTTCTAAATTCGTTACCAACTTCATATGATTGGTTCTGTACTTTCTTAATGCCTAAACAATATCAATCTGGTTGTCGTTCGACCAACGTAATGGGAACATTTGAATTTCTGACATAAGTGAAATAGGATTAGACTCAATATTGTAATTCTTACAACCAATAAATATATACGGGTGTCCCGTATGTGGTCTGGTACCCGAAGTTTACATCATCATAATAGGGTTTAACGTTCAGAAGTAACAGGGTGATCTATAAAAAACATGCCTAAATAACTCAAAGTCCCGTTATTTCGGAAACCGTTACGATTTCCCTCCCCACCCATACAATTTTTTGTTTGCCTAAGAATGACCTATCCGTAGCCTTCAGGTGCCAGACCACATACGGGACACCCTGTATATATACATATAAGTTTGAGCTAGCTCAACGTTCTTTAAATTTTTTCGCACTTTTATTTTTCATACCTTAAAGCTTGTATGAAGCATGAAATCGCATCTACATTTTGTCCCCTAATTATGTGTGTAATTGGTTTTTGAGTCCGATAAATCGATTTAGAGATAACTACAAAAGAAATTAATCAGTTTTTCTTAAGATAAAAAAAGACGCCTTTTTTGGAACAAAAATGGACATATTTTCAACTCATCATTATGACGAACTGGTATGTCGTAGAAAATCATTTTCAATGAGAAAAGTGTTCATAACAGAGTACCTGTGGCGACACGGCCACACCATTTGGCACGGACATGCGCCCACTTTATATGTGCCGCTCTATTTGTTCTAAGTAGGAGGGAGTCTACTTTGTGCGGCGTAGGAATATTTAAATTAAATTTTGATAGTAGGAGTTTTTAGTTGATTAGTTAAATAATGTTAGCTCGGAAGTTAGTTTAATTTAGAATATCAAGTCAACCAGACCAACTCTATTGACTAACCCCAGATTACACATTTGTAAATTCTACATAAGCTACCCCAATAAAGGATCTTCAAATAATCCCGAGTGGTGGCTTTTCATTAGGACAAAGCCGCAGTAATTTCATTACCTCCACAGATTTAGGAGCAGCACCAGACCACACCGAAATCTCGACAGGACTAGCGCTCCGCTGCCGGCCGAGTTTCGCTCTCTCTATCTATCCCCAATACAGATTCTAGGTACCTGCGGACAGCCTGAGTAGAGTCCAACCACCCAGACCAGCTTGGTCAACTAGAAGAGCTCTTTCCATGAACGAGCTACCACCCGAGATGAATCCTGTAACGCTGTTTTCGTGGCACCGAGTCCCCAGTTATCCACGCCTGTGGACCTAGACAAACGCAGGTGGACTTGAAGACATATAATCATCACCATCCACAAACTAATGGCTGTAAATCAAAGAACGGCAAAATTATATGCAAAATAAAGAAACTGGGGTGTCTATGACCCAAGTCCAAAAATCTGTTTTTCAGCGGTAAAAAGCCAGTTATGACGTTTAAATGATCAAAAACAAGTTGCAACATTCCCGCTCCTCATTTGATACCAAACATGACGTATTTTGGACAACCCCCAATGAGGGGTGGTACGACCCCCTATTCACAAAACTCCCTACCGCAGAAGTTGTTCATCTATATTTTTGTACTGTAAATAACCAACCCATTTTATCCTAGTGTGGCGATAGCGCAACAAGGACACGTGCAAATAAATGTATTTTTCTTTTCTCTTTTAAGAACCTAATCATGACGGTAATTTATTTCCAATAAAAAGACAAGGCGGTAAAAGTAAAAATAATGTTTTCGTGTTGATTCTTCCACCTTGAGCAGAAGTTCCAAAAAAATGTTGTACGAAATAGATCTTGAGCAACCCTGGAAAAGACTACTGGTAACGGCGCATTTATGAAATCTTTTTTATCATGAAAATTTAGTGTCTGCAATTCACTGTTGATTACTTAGAAATACATGTTTTGCAAAAATTTAAATTATGACTACCTTTTTTTTATTGCTAAAAGCAATCGAGATACAAGACATCACTGACAATAGAATTGTCTTGCTTTTATTTATTATTATTATTACTTTTTTTTATTACAGAAAGCCTTAAGGATTTGCGGAAATATTGGATGCTATTGAATCAAACGAAATATTCGGCTGAAATTATAATTACCCCACCTAATTTCAACGGTGATACAGAAATTTTTAATGCTTTATAATAATTTGCAGACCAAGTAAAATTTTGAAAAAAAAAAATCGGGAAGAAACGGGTTAAAAGATCTAAGTTAGATTGAAATTAGCTGAAGTCGCAGGGTTTCCGATTATATTTTAACAGCGAAAATATTGAGAAAAGGTTTCTAAATCACCCGGGTGATCTGTTAAGTATATAAGGGTTAAACAGATAAATTTTGAACAACTTTAAAGTAAATTAGAACCATGAATTATTTTTGCATGTATAACAAACAAAATTGTCAGCGTAATCCTTTAGAAGTGAGAGAACCATTAAACTATGCCATAAACCGGATCATAAAATTTCTAAAATTTCTTAAGAAGACAACTGAGTGCCAACAAGTGTTAAAACAGTTTTCAGGCATTCTACAGCTACATACATGCGAAATTGATGACAGTGAAATATGTGACCCCTCATTCAATGGTGGCAATTTATTCCGTCTTACATGAGAGCATCCTGTTCCTTTTTATACTGTAACAAGCGTTTCCTCCACCCTGCACTTTTTCATGAATATCTTCTCGGGGAGGCATTAGCTATTGTTAATAGGTGGTTCATAGTAACAAGTTTCAAGTAGGGCAATATAAATGATAAAAGACGTAAAGCTTGATAGATGATATTAGTCGCTCCGAACCTATGCTGTCTTGTACTCAAAACTCCAAGATAAAATTTTATCGAGAAAACTAAAAAACAAATGGAAGGAAACACTGTGCTCAGTGTTCGCGAGTCAGCGCTGCTTACCCGGCTCTTTTTCGCTTAATCTACGTTATGTTAGTTTTATGTTATTATTATGTCATTGTAGGATTTTGTAAAGCCTTCGCATAATTGATTTTGTTGGAATAATTACGTTATATTGCTTCGTTCATCCCTCAAGACAGAGCGCAACTGTTTATGCCAAGGGTTTGCTTGTCGTCTTCCAGTTTTTTTCATTTCCTTCTGTTTGACAGCGATCAGTTTTTTCAGGATCTCCTGGTAGTTTTTACAAGGTTTTTATAATATAAATTTTTTGATTTCCCGATACATCGAAACGATTTAGTAATTTAGTTTCACATAATAGATTTTACCCAATTCACTACAGTATAATTTTTTTACTTCCTCGTCGATTATGTGTTTGGCTGAGCGTCTTCAGAGTTCTTCGTGTAGCGCTCGCTCACCGAGGGAATCTTCGAAGGATATAGATGCCCATATGCAATGTTATGTGATCGGCGGGTTATGAGTTGTGTAAATTTACAAATTTCCTAACTATAGTGCAAAACTGCTAGTAAATTGGAATAATATAACAACCACAGATGGTGCTCTCTTTGACCTTCCGATACTTGTTGATCGTAGTAACCCGAATTAGAAAATTATAAATAATGTCGCTTAGATCCAAGCGTCGATAGAACAGCATGGATAACTACAGAATATCTCTTTTAAATCCCTAAAGCTCATTAATGGCAAAAAGCAATTTCGGAGACTTCATAATCGACTGCTCAATAGCATTTGCTACTGTAAAGCTTGAGTACGATATATCCTTCTGGAAAAATGAAAGTGAAGGAACATAACTTTTTTTTATAAAAACTGTAAGCTGTAGACTCTCCTCTTTAATGTGACCTATTACACGCTAAGTGTTAACTGTAGCCGGTGAACAGTTATTAACTCATAACCTATTCCTGTCACACCGAAATTAGACGATATTTTTTAAATTGACGTCGTAAGGGAACAAATTATCGTTGAAAATAGGTTTTAAAATAGGTTTGAGAATAAGTTTAGAGCTAATAACTCTTAAAGGGCTCCAGATAGCACATTGCCTGTAAGAGGAAAGTCTACAGTTTACAGTTTTTATAAAGAAAAGTTATGTTAACGACCTTGTTGCAAAAATAATAGAGGTTAAATTAAAAAAGTAGGTAAGAAAATCCGAAATTTTTAGTTTAGACAACCATAATTCTTGAGAGGAGTATGGGGCTGATTGAGCAGTCGTTGGAAAGGCCATGAAGTGCATACAATGAGCTCTTAACTGTGACCGTACATCCTGTAGTTTTTACGATACAGGGTGTTTTGTCAAAAACTAGTTTTTTTTCTTAATCACCCTGTAACTCCTAAACGGTTGATATACCCCACCCCGGCCTGCCATACAGTTAGTTTTTGGTTCGTCTAAGTGAGTACTATCTCCCGCACTATTGATCTCCTAGTGGGAAACACCCTGTGTTGTCTTCCCGCTGCCCTTGATACCTTTTCATCATTATCCTCATGTCTTGGTGGAACCGCTATCCTTGCTTTTCACTGTAATCGCCTAGGTTGTCAGGAAATTAAAATTTTAAAAACGTAGTTTGGCACTCAATTTTTCAAAATTTTCAAGCATTTTGGAGACTATTTCGGGATATTCCGCTGCTTTTTGGTTTCCCAAAACAGTTTTGAGATCTGATGCAAAACTTGGTGAGGCAGAAGATTCTATCTGAGTCATGTGGCTTGTAAAATTACAATCCTTTATAAGGGTACGGATTTTTGGACCATCAAAGATGCCAGCTTTTAATTTTTATATATTAAGGCCAAAAAATATATAGTAAATATATTTAAAACAATCGCCACTCTTATTTTCATTATCCCGAGCTTAATATGAGGTGGTGGAAGAATGATTTTTTCACGGTCTATTAATGCCACTTTGAAGATCTGACAAAAAATTCACCATCTTTAAATCGACACATACTGACCACAGATGTTGAACAAATGAACTTTTTTCTAAAATAAACTTAATATTTGCGTATTCTTCCTAAAGTTTTGTTGCGTGTCCTATCGGTATCGAACTTAAATTGTTACCATTATGCAATAACACACATTTCAAACTCATTTTTGAACTGTCCATGAAGACTCGCCCATCTTCTGGCCGATAATCTGGTAGACTCATCAATTTTAAAAGTACAGGAACGTTGTTAAAATACACTAGATCATGTTCTTCACTGAAGTAACGAAGAACTTTTACCTCTCTAATTCGGTAAGATGTTATTTTTACGACTGGCTGAAGGCAATGTTTTTCCTTAAGTGTGCCTCCACATATGATTTCATATGATTTCTTTGATAAATTTAAATCGCGAAAGAAGCCATTTAGCTGACCTTAAGCAAATCCCTGAAGTGTAGGACTGGATCCTCCAAATTCATTTTCACTGTTGCTTTCATTTTGAGTGACTAACATCTCAATATCATCAGAGGAATCCGTTGATAAGGAGGGCTAAATATCGGTATTGGCGAATCTTCACTGTGTTCATACCTTTCACTTTACTGCATAAAAGAAGCAATCATCTAGATGATTCCTTGGCTCATTCCACGTCATCGGCACTTAATATTTTAGTTCTTTGTATCCCACATGCATCCAAAATCGGAGTGATTCTATACAAGCTTTGCGTACTTTATACGGCACAAAATATTTTCCAAAATACCGCCTAGCTATCGTGAACTCATGATTCCAAATCAAACTACCTTGTTTCTATTTTTCGACACCTTATTTATTCTCAGCTAGGCCTTAAAACTGTTGTCTGTTGCTAATTGTACTTACCTTCTTGTAATCGACTCTAATTATACTGCAGCTATACCTGGAGTCGACATATCTGTCATCTAATCTGTAATTTATCCTACATCTGGCCTTAATGCATATTTTCGAAAATTGCGGCTATTCTGAACTGTCGGTTTATCTATCCTTTCTAATTACTTTATCGTAAATGATACTTCCATTTATCTTCGCTGTAGCTACCTACACTGTCGGTTCATCGCCGATACTTCAAGAAGGTTTCTCAACCTTGAAGATATCGAAGGGTCCCATAATGATCGTACCAGGTGGGCTTTCTTGACAACCAGAGCCAACCCAAATAAATTAATTGCACGTCGGGTATTTGCAATGATAATACATACTAAAATCATTGCCAAACCTAATGCCGCATACAAAAAAATTATTTTTTTATTTCCCACAAAATAGTAACCTTTTTTCAATATGGAAGCCAATAACTCGTAAATAAATAGTTACTTCATGTTTTAATGTATACTATAAGTATCGGAGTGGAATGAGTAGTTTTTCGGGCTGAACTGCAATAACTCCGAAATAAAAAATATAAATTTGGCCAATATTTATTAATTTTGTCTGGTGGTTGGTATGTGATATTCGGGACTAATATCCTCAAAAGTTTTATAAACTTTCATTCAAAATTTTTTTATACATCTATAGATTTATGGTAAGTTTTTCTAGTACAGTAATTTTTGTAACATGCAAATGCAAATTTCGGATTCTTCTCTTTAATCTGAATCAATAACTACTTTCTTCGGATAAACGGGTTCACCTTCAAGGGCAATAAACTAAGCTTGAAGCGAAAAAATGGGAATATCTCAGAGACTACCGAATTTAAAAACATTGCTGCAAATTTTCCATACCATATTTATGGAGAAGTCTGTATGTGTTTAGGATTTCATTAACTTTTACATTTTTGTAGGCCATATGCGACAAGAAATTCTATTTCCTCGATATCTTTGGTCGCTTTAAGCATGCCTTCGGCATATCTTATAATGTCAAGTTGATTATCGTGGCACTCCGCCTAGTTTCATATTAAGTAGAAAAGAGATTTCTTAAGAAAACCAGAATATCACTATCCTTGGTAATGAGGGAAATGATTATGAAGGCAGTAATTTTGAAATTAAGACGGCTAAAGGAAAAAGAAAATGAGAGGATATCAAGATGTTATTTTCAGCGTCAAACATCATATATGTATAAATATTCTTTGTACATTAAACGAAATAACACCTACAGAAACTCGTTATTTGGTTATACCTCTTATGTAAAAAACGAAGCTTCACCTTAAAATTGTATCAAATTGTATCAAAATCCGCGATTTTTCAACCCGTACACACCCGACTTCGTTTTTCTTTTGTTGAAAGTTAAATAATTATGAGGTAAGAATACGATAATTTATTTTTTTGTGATAGATTCTGCCTGAATTAAAGAACTTTGAAGTCCTTAGAATTTTCCCGAAATTTTATTGCTAACGTAGATTCAAAAAATCAAAACTTTGAATCTAGTTCTATTAAAGAGATATTGTCTTTAGCTTATTTTAAAGGGAAAAGTATAATATTTTAGGAAAAATTATATAAAGAATACCTCTCATAAGAAAAAAATAAGGCTAATAAAAACATCTTTTTTCCTTTTCCTTATGTTTTTTGTTTTATAGTCCAGGCGCCAAAGCAACTTCAGTATGCAAAATGTGAGGACCACCAACTATGTTTATATTCTTATACCTTACACCGCAAATAACAAAAGAGTGGATGTGGCCAGAAACTATATTGGTTCATTTCTCTTTCCTCGCCTAGCCCCGCTTCAAGCGTTAGAACGCAACCAAGAATTATTTATGGCCGGTTGGTTTCACAGTCAAGGCTTAAGCCACAGCGATGGCTTAATAAATATTTCAGTTTCACAGTCAAGGCTTAAGTGAAATCACTGGGTTAAGGCAAGCTTAGCTTAAGCCCGTCATGTCGAAGTCTTAAGCCTCAAATTTTGCTGTGAAACACATAAGAAATTATTTCTAAATATATATTTTGCCTAAATATTATAATTTCTGTTATTAAATGAACGTGCATATTTCAAAAGTTATATTTTAAAACTAAATTGAATATTTCCAAGCGAAAAATAGTTATCTAATTAGCAGTTTTGAGTATAAACAGTTTAGGACCAAAATGAGTTATTTATCTGATGCAGAGGATATAAGAGAGCAAGAAATATATAATATAATATCGCAAGATGTGACCCGTGAAAAAATTATAAAAAGGCACCCGCAACATTCCGGCTGTAGAAACATTCGTCTTTGATGGTTTACGTTGTCGAAACATTCTGCAACAATGATTTTGGATTTGATATCCTTCCAGATAAAAACCACAACAAAGTGGTAAATAAAAAGTTCTTCTTCTTTTCGCTTAGTTTTTAATCCACAATGGCAATTTTCCTTTCAGAAAAGTCACAATTACCGCAGTGCTGACAACTTAAAAATTTTCACCCGAGGCTTAACTAAGCCTCAGCTTACTGAGTACTGTGAAACCGAGTAGGCTTAAGTTCTGGGCTTAAGCTACACCCGTGGCTTAACTAAGCTCTGGCTTAAGCCTGGGCTGTGAAACCGGCCATTAGTACTAAAAATAAAAAAAAAATGTAGTGATAATTATTATCGACGGGAATTGTCTGCGTTTTACGATATATTTTTTACAATAACTCAGTAACAGACTCCAAAACATATAGCTCTAGCGAAAGATCACCTGGCTAGATCGAGGCAATTAATAAATTCAGACACTGCATTAATTACAAAGCATTAAAAAACCTGGATAATGAAATAAGAACGTCCATTACGTGTGAGGATGCAGACAAAAAGTTAGTCATTCCTAAGAATATAGTTCGAGATACTTCAATATTATCTATAGAAGATAATGATTTCAATGAAGAAACAGTAAAGCAGCAAACATACTACCCATTTTACAGCAATGCTGCTGTACACAATAAAAACAAAACACTGAGGATCAGATAAATGTCATTTTGAAGCCTACAGCTAAACATAATGGTTATGATTTAAAAACTTTGAACTGTACCGAATTACAAGGACAGTAGTTGTTTATTAAGATACAGTAAAAATGACTCAATATCTGATGATTTGCTCTGGGTCTTGTGTAGGCTGCAATATAATGAATTACAAAACAACTTCTCCCGATCATAAAAAAATTCAATACCGGGAGGACTCCATTTCAACAAATACTATTGTTTGAAAATTTAACTGTATATACTATTTGATTTAGTCTGATCATTCCTTAGCTACCAAATTCAAAAGATGTCGTATAGACACCTTTGAAAAATTATGTTAACCTATGCCTTGCATTGAATAAAAAAATAGCTGTTCTTTCATACAGTATGGCCATACATTTTAGTGTAAAAATTATTCAACAAAGTGTAGCCAATGTTTATGGTTTGTGCGAGATCTAGTCTCGAGCATAAGGGAGGACTCCGGTTTAGAAAAGGATAACTCAGCTTGATTTCAATTCAAATATAAATTTTATTAAAGTAACTAACCTAAATATTACAATTGAATTTCAACTTAAAATCTGTTATTACTATTACTAATATAAAATTCAATAAAATTCACAAAATGCAACAAGTTAAAATAGTCAAATAAAAAAAAAAATAGTAATAAGCTCCCAAGGAAAAATCCCGAGGGAGGGCTGCTGAATATTCTCCTTATTTCTGTAATAAAAGAAATGAGAATAATTTTAGTTTACTGGAATTAAACTTCCACTAACTAATATTTAATGAACAGAATTATATCGCTTCTATAGTATGAGAGCAACGATGTAGCAGAATTACAGTTCGGCTGTAACGTGCTGAAGCGTGTAAGCAGAATTATACTTCTATTACTGCGATTGTAAAAACGTGTGCGAAGAACTATACTTCAGTCGCAACGTCCTGGAGCGTGTAAGCAGAATTAAACTTCTGTCACACGATTGGGGATCAAGTACTAGATTTTGGGAGTTTGGACTTTAATAGAATGAGACTTCTATATGAAGGATAGAACAAAATTATACTTTTGCTGAGAGGACGGGTATTCAGATTAGACTCTGACGGAGGACGTTTTCAGATTAAACTCTGAAATTGTAATATGCAGCAAAATTGGATGCTGGATATAAGTACAATTAAATTTCTACAATAATAGAATTAAATTTCTATATGAAGGAATAAATAAAATTATAATTTTGTTCAAAGGATAGGAAACAGATTAGACTCTGGTGGAGGATGCTTTGAGATTAGTCTCTGAAAACCGTATTGAGTTCATTTACTAATATAAAGTATGATTCTTTGTGGGGTTTTGTTTTGTATTTTGAGGACAACTGTTTGCATTGAACGCGTTTGCGACTAAAAAATAGAAATTTGCTCGATTTTTGCGTCGCAATCGTCGCGTGCGGTGGTAATCTAACACTCCCTATACAACATTCGTACATTCGATATTACCTGTCAACGCGTGCTAAGCGAGTTACGCGGTTGAAATTTTCAATCTGACTCCAGCTTAAGATTCACGGCGTCATGTAAATTAGGTGCGTGTCCTTCTTATTCTGTTTCTAAGCACTTCTCTTGCCAGAATCTATATCCTGAACTCATAAATTTTTTTCCTTTGCCGATGTCCCTATCATAAACTCATAAGTTCTAAACTTCTTCGCATTATCCTCAGAACCGAGAATAATGGGCACAATCTTAACATCAAAGTTCTTCATCCATCTTATGTAATGCGCAATTGCACGTTTGTCTCATATAAGCAAACTTAACATTTGTGAGGATCGGATCAAAACGGTGAAATTGTGCTTGGCACTTACAACTTGGGATAGTACTTCCTATTGCAACTTGTAGCCTACAATTTTCCGGTCTCGTCCTTTGAGGATTATATGTATAGTTTCGTTACTTTTAGTTCTTGTCAGTTCCTTAGTTTCCTTACAACAATTACCTATTTAAATATTTCAAATATTCTTCGGGCCGGATATACCGCTCCTGCCTTCATTTGGCTAAAAATATTGCCACATTGACTATAGGAAAATAATGTATCCTTCACAGTAAACGGGATATTAAGTTTTCCATGTCTTAGCCGACATACTTATAATATATGGAAGTATTTCCAACGCGTCTTGTCCTGATATATTTTATTTTATATTTTACAACTAAATTGAGATATTTCCATTTCTAATAGCACTTTTCTCAGAACTTTGATTTTTCTGTACCAAATACATTAAATATTCATTTAGTTATTTATCACTTTTTAATGGATTTTTTTTAGAGCTTTACTGTTTAGTATTTTATTTTTCATAACCTATCTTGCAGATGTAAATGTAAATGAGGCGGAGTAGAAGGAGTACTTAGCTTTTTTATTGGATAATTTAATTACAAGCACTCCACCGGCCGTCATGCTAGATATGCATCGAGTCCATCTCTATAGCACTTGATATGAAAATCCCTCATTTCTTAACGCCGTGGTAAGGCAATCAACTAGCGTGTATCAGAATAAATGGGAAGTATGCCACCTAGCATCAACTTTTCTCCACAGACGGATTTGTTCATTAAGTTGGAATCCGTGGGTATATGGATTTTAATATTGTTTTTTTTTTTTTTGTTTTTGTAAGTTCAGCTCATTACTTGGATCATAATAATCACCATTTATTCGGATTTGCAAGATATATATTATTTTCTTTTACTAATAATAATGCACGTGAACTTCTTTTCAACGTTAACATAAATTTATTTAATATGTGATATAAATTCCGATAGTTTATTATACAGCGACACTAAGGCAAGTTTTAATGTTTTATTATTTATCCTTAACTATATGCGCAGCGCATGTTTATACAGAAAAATATTAAAAAAACTATTTTGGAGAAGTTACTATAAGTTGAATTTTAGACCCAATTGGAGATAAACTTCCGCGCCACAAGTCGTTTCTGGTCTATGTGAGTTTCACTTATTGGTTCGCCAATATAAAAATTTCACTTGAAATGAATACACTTCTGAAATATTAAATCATATGAATTTAAGTTTTCGGTTCATGCTATACCACATTTGTTGGAAAACTATATCATCGAGTTCTGTAACTATACAAAACAGCGGTACCACCACTCCGATGGCTTCTGATGTTTCTACTGCTTTTGGTATCCGGCGGGTCGCCACTTTGCACATAAATATGTTTTCAACTTTTATGAAAGTTTCTGCTATTGAAGTGTTTGCAGTTGGAATTTGGTTTCACTTGGCAACTGTTGCTAGACTAAAACGTTGCAAACTTTCGGTAAAGTTTTCCATTACAAGGTGAGCGAGCACAATGAATCTGAGTTTTGAGTAATACCATATACAGAGCAGACATAAGTCTGTTTTACATGTTTTGGATTTATACCCGAATCATGTCTGTTTTAAGGAAAATGTTAAAACTACATTATTATGAAACTTGGACTATGATCTATATGCACTTGTTCTCTTTACCGTTGACGTTCACCGTAACTCAGGGATTTCAAGAAATGAAAGCAGAAATTAAAGGAATAAAAAACAGACAAATCAATATGGAAAATAAACCATTTCCGAAGTTTTGCAATTAAATTGAAGTTGGATGAAATTTTGAAAACATGTTCTGAAATCGTTATTAGTTTGAGTAATGGAAATACTTCCCCTAGCATTATATTAGTATACAGGGCGTTTCCGTGTAGGTGGTCCATAGAGCAAGAGGTGGCACTACTCACCTAGGCGAACATAAAATTGTATGGCAAAAGAGGAGTCCACGTCAACCGTTGGGGAATTACAGGGTCATTAACAAAAAAAGCTAGTTTTTCATAAAAAACCCTGTATCTTGAAAAGTGCAAGGCGTACGGTCGTAGTTAAGACCTATTGGTATGCAGAACTTCATGGCCTTTCCAACGACTGCTCAACCAGCACCATACCCGTCTCCCCTCAGGAGCTGTTGGGGTAGAAAATAAAAATTTCGGATTTTCTTACCTTTGTTTTTACTTTGACTTCTATTTTTTTTGCAAAAAGGTCATTAATATAACTATTTCTTTATAAAAACTGTAAATGCTCTACTTTAATTTCACCATTATAGTCTGTGTCCTCACTGTAGCCGTTAACCCTTGTGTCAATACATACATACCTAGGTATGTTCGCAATTTTGAGAATGAAAAAACTTTATCTAATCTTTGAAATTTTTCATCCATGAATTTAGTTATCCTCAAGGGCTCTATTTGTAGCTAATGTATGCTATAAAATTTTAAAAAGTATTGTGTGGTTCTTCAGACCATAGACCTGAATTATACATATACGTTACCATGCGCGTAGCGAGGCAGGGGCACGGGTGGGAAATGCCCCCCCCCCCCCAGGAGCCCGTGTAGGCTCGGTGCCCCCCCCCCCACCACAGAAATACGAAGCAATTATTACTAATAATTTGCAATTTTTTGTTTCATTCATTCTTCTTTCATGTATTAAGATATACATACAAGCATAATTGATTTTATTCAATTATTTGCAAAATTTCAAAATCCTTTCAAATTATTCATAATAATGAATTTTTCGTATATCTACTCTACCTCAATTTCCTGTGTAAAGAATTTCAATTCAAAGGTAATTAATTTTGAACATGATAATATACGTATGTATACATTGTTGTGTAAAGAACGAGCGGCTATACAGCGTGTGATCATCATATTAATATTATTAATATTTTCTTTCATTAATCCAGGATGGCCGAGTGATCGAATGTGCATTCTGGTCCTCCTTGATTTCAGCAAGGCATTCGATTCGATCAACCATGACCGACTTTTCCTTAAGCTTCGTCGATATTTCAATTTCTCGAATACAGCCATCAACCTTATCACAAATTTCTTGCTATGTCGTGCTCAATCTGTCAAGATCTGCGATAGACTTTCTACTCCCCTAACTCTGAGTCGTGGTATACCTTAGGGTTCTATACTTGGTCCGCTGCTCTTCTCTTTATATATAAATGATTTACCACTGTCAGTGAAGGATTCGTCCATCTATCTCTATGCGGATGATGTCCAGATTTATTTGGATATACCAATTGGTTTGATTGAGGATTGCATTGTTCGGATCAATGATGACTTGATTAGATTAGCAACTGGGCCAAATATAACCATTTAATACTTAACCCAACAAAGTCTACCAGTATGCCTATATATAGAGGGAGCTTTGATCAGGAAGAGCTGCCGCCCGTCAAGATTAATAATACCGTCATTTCTTATGTTACTTCCGTTCGGAATCTGGGCGTTGAGATTAATGGAAAGTTAACTTGTTGCAATCATGTCTCCAATTCTATTGGGAAGGTGTATGCCTGCCTGAGACAGCTGAGATTATCCGCCAACTTGTTGTCTCGTCAAAAGCGCTTGAGACTGGTCAAAGCACTAATATTACCACACTTTATCTTTGGGAGCTTGATTTTCCCTAAACTTGATTCTCATTGTCAGCGGAAAATAACCGTCGCTTTCAATGACACAATCCGATTTATCCATGGTTTGCCCAGATCTGCTCATGTTTACCATATATTGACACTTTGCTTGGCTGCTCATTAGAAACGTATCTTATGCATAGAAGGCTTAAATTTTTATACAATCTAGTCTACTCCAAAGAACCGACGTACCTTAATGACCGGGTTCATTCCCTCAGATCCGCTCGTCATCGAAACCTCTTACTACCTAATTATCAAAGTCAAATTGGAGAACGATCTTACTTTGTGCAGGTTATCCGTATATGGAATAGTCTACCAGTCAGTGCTCAAAGAGCTTGTTCCATTGGAGCATTCAACAGGTTTCTGAATCTGACTCGCATACCTTAAAGCGTAATAACCCCCACTGTTTTTAATGTGTGTTGTGAATGTGGTGACGTATCACTTTTCTTGGTTTCTCGATTCCTCTTTTTGTATTTATTTTGTTTTTTTTTTTTTGCTTTAATTTTTTTTTACTGAATTTTGTTCTTAACTTTTTCTTTTTTTTTCTCTTTTCAAGTTTCCTTTTATATTTTGTCCTTTTTCTTTTTCATATTATTTTTATCTTTACATAATACTAAATTTTGTTATTCGTTAGTTATATTTCCATTCATTTTTGTACGTTTATAAGATTCTAAATCTTGTGTACCTTGCCAGAAAATAAACATCTTATTATTATTATTATTATACGCGATATATTGATATTTAAAAGCCTTCGTTGTTTTTTTTAAATGAACAAAGAGATAAAATAAACAAGAACATCTGTTCTTGTTATCAGTGCAGATTCTGATCATCAGAATCAGGTTTGTGTGTAAATCAGTACAAGCTCTATTGTGCGTACTGTCTATATTCATACATATATATGTGCCGCTATGTCGATCGTTCTCGATTTAATAATTTTGTGCAAAAGTCAGTCAATAAAGTCGTCTCGAGTTGAAAAGAACTACTTGTTATTACTTAGGCCTTTTTCCTAGTCCCCTCCAACAAAATGTCTATCAGTCAAATAAAATTCTCATTTTTCCAAGCCCATCAGAGAATGAGTTAGTTTAAAGTTTTCTTTTGTACGTCAATTATATAAAGAAAATGGATATGTAAATATATATCTCTAGTAATATTTCTTCTTTATTTTAAAAATGAATAAAAGTAAGTTTAAATCAATTCGTTGCTGTATCTTCATCCACTTAAGCGTATCTAACAACCACTTAACAGACGAATATCTTGCACACCACAACAGTGTACTTCGCATCACTTTATTCTGGACTGTTTACTGTCTAATTGAAATCTATTGGGTAAACTGAGTTTGTCATTCCGTTTGTAACACATAGAAATAATGAAGGTATAGCTAAATGGATTCGACAACCAAGCATGATATTAAAAGTTATTGTAATTTTTCCATGTCTGTCCGTCGTCACTATAGCTCCAGAAGGAATTTACTTAGAAAGCTGAAATTTTGCACACGAGCTTTTCGAGAAAAAAGGAAATTTAAGTTGGAAAATGGAATAAATCAGGCAACTCCTTCATTGAATTGCCTTGCCATACAAAACTTTGGTTTTTCACTATATATTTAGACACCGCGTGAGAACGAGTCGACGTAGAGAGCTGAAATTTTGTACACGGCGTTTTCATAAAAATGATGAGTATAATTTCAAAAATGGGATAAATCTCGCAACCCCTTCTTGATGTTGCTATATAAAAATTTAGGATTTTTACGTACAGGTGCTGTGAAGACGATCAGTCCGCGATGTTTTTATTGTAATGAAAAGTTCTTCAGACTATGAAATCCTATGAAATTGGTTACAATAATTTTTACTGTCCGACGAACCGTTTTAGAAATATATGCGAAAAACTACTTCAAAAATCAAATTTTCTAATTTCACGGCTGTTATTGGGATACATTCACAATTTATTAGAACCATGAATTTGAAATAACTTTTTTTTAGAAAACCATATAATTATATGTTAGTAAATTATTCTTATTTTATTCTTGTTTTTACGAAATAATCTTATTTTTGTTTAATTCGAGCATACACTGGTTGAAAAGAACAACGGTAATCAATGAAATAGCTTGCTTCATGTAAGGAAACTTGGATTTAACACTGATTAACGTTTTAGAAAGTTATACACTTTTTTGAAAAACAAATACTTGCTTGAAGAATATTCTTCTTCAATATTGTGTCAGTCTGCCCCCTACTGCCCCCCCCCCCACAACAAAACGCTGGCTACGCCAATGTACGTTACCAAGCTGAAAGCATACCCAGGTATGTAATACATTTTTTAGGAATGGGGATTGAAAGCAATAAAAAAATAGAGTTAATTCTTAAAAAAATTTATAGAATTTATTATGACAAATATTTTTTACTTCGGTGAAATTCTGTAGAATGTTCTGCACATACAGTCTTACAGCATGATGTGCAATATTTTCACGTGGGTCGCTGCTTACCCCCCGCTTTGCAAATAGCGCAGTTACCATTGATTGTCAGTATGGCTGTTTGATCCCATGCTGCTGGTCTACTTGACGTGGATGTAGATTGGATTGGTATTTGGTGTCCCATAATGCATTCGATAGCATATCTGGTCCCAAAGTTCCTCATAATATGTGAATTCGCTGCTCTGATTTGTACAGCTGATATGGTGAGGGCTTCCCCAAGATCTTGCAGGAACGGATGTCTCTTATTTGTCTTTTGGGTGGAATAGTGCGTATCGTATATAATGAAGGCTGCAAGAGGAACCACATCCAGAATATTATAAAAAAAATGCTACTTTATAATTAATATAAAAATATTCTCCTTATATATAAAGCAAAAAAATTAAACAATTCCACAGAATTTTAGCTTTTGCTATATACCGGAGATATCCCAAAAAATTCTTTCTTGAAGAAAATTAAGTTTAACCCGGTAAAAAGTCCAAAAGAGTAATCTCTTTTTATTTACAGAAATATAGGTAAATATGGTGACATACTCGGGTATGTTATGAGTTCGTTTACAATTTTTATTTTATCCATTGACACAAGGGTTAAACAGATTAGCTCATAACCTGTTCAGGTCACACCGAAATTAGACATTTTTGTTTAAAAAATTACGATTTTCACTCACTAAGGGAACAAATTGTCTTTAAAAATACGTTTGAGAATAGGTTAAGAGCTAATAACTCTTTAACGGCTACAGTTAGGATACAGAGTGTAATAGGTCAAATTAAAGAGAAGAGTTTACAGTTCCACAGGTTTTATAAAATAATGTTAAGTTAATGACCTTTTTGCAAAAAAGGTAAAGGTCAAAATAAAAAAAAAGTAAGTAGGTAAATCCGAAATTTATTATTTTAGACCACAAGAACTCCTGATAGGAGAAGGGGAGGGTGCTGGTTGGGCAGTCGTTGGAAATGCCATGTAGTTCTGCATACAATCAGTCCTTAAATGTGATCGTGCACTAAGAACTTTTTAAGATACGGGGGTGTTTTATGAAAAACTAGCTTTTTTTCTTAATAACCCTATAATTCCCAAAAGGTTGATGTGTACCACCCCCCCCCCCCCCACCCCTCGCCCGACAATAGGTGAGTACTACCACTATGTCTGCTCTATGGACCACCTAGATGGAAACACCCTGTAGTATATGTAATGTAATATAGTTTAGTTACTCGTGGAGCCACATTATTTCAGTGTGGAAACGGAATTGTATTATCACATAAAACAAATTCAAAAATAAGTCACGGCAATTATATTAAATTTTAGAATTACACTCAAACTTACATATAGAATCAAACTTTTAAAGAGTCGTAGTAGTCCAACTGTCAAGTCGTGAAAATTTTTGATTCTGTCAAATTAATTTAATTTAAATTTTTTTTTGCTTTTTTCTCTTTTTTAATTTGATTTATTGTCCTCATTTGCCAAAATTCTGTCGAGAAAACTTTAGCAGGAACATATTTTTGTAATATTAGTGTGATGTTTGTACAAGAAAACACTAATCTGTTCTTCAAAATTATGTTGACAATTTATTTGAAGAAAAAAGGTAACACTTACTTTTAGTTCTACAAATTTATTGACACATGATCTTTGCAACGCCCTTCGTCTTCTTTGGAAATCATGAAGCGATTAAGAAACTTAGCCTGCAATCCACTGCATATATGATTACTATGTGGATATTATCAGCTTAAAACTGAAAGCCAGAACAAATTAATCTAATAAAAATTGAATCATACATAGATATATGAAAACCAAAATCAATTGAAATTACATTTTTAAAGAAGGCTATTGTTATATAAGTCATTTACTAAAAATGAACTTTTAATTTCAAATGCTTCATATTTATCCTAAATTCTGTGATAATTAATATTATTGACAAAATGTGATTCCTGGCCAGTGCTCTGAATGTCAAAGTGAAGAAATCCAATTAAGAGGGGCTTAACGGCGGGAGTATCTATAAGTATTTTAATCGGTGAGTTAACGGCCCGACCGACGCCCGTTATATACATCCTGGCAATACCTGCAGGAAGTCATAGCAGTACTTATTTCCTACCTAATCGTGGCTCCCGCCGGAAATAAGATCCAGTATTTGATAATAAAGTATCTAAGCACCCGCAAAAAAGACATGCCATTATATAGTTGCAATTAGAAGGCTTTAGAGATCAAAGATCTTGTTTACACTACTGGGTCTGGAATCTCCATCATAGCCAAATGGATCTTTCCATGTTGAATCAAATTAATATGACTCGGATACCAAATATTGATCAATTCTCTGACCGGTCACAAACCAACGTAATCCCTCCCCCCTACGGAAATTTCACAAATGCTTTTTTACAGCGTCACAGTAGCACATCAATATCATCCTATATAATATTTTAGCAAAAAGGATTAGTAGGAAAACAAATCTGGATGACAGGCAAAGAATCTTTCAAGCCTCTTACGAGAGCACATATAATGTCACGTTAGTCGATATACTATACTAAGAGACCACAATCAAAAATACACTTCCTATTACATAGCCAATCTAGACACGATCAAGCCGTTTGATTCCATCTCACATGAGGCACTGTTCCAAATATTGAAATGATATGACTTTCTCAGTGACTTCGTTAATTACATCATAGAAACATCTTTCTTCAGCAAACCTGGAAGAGAAAGAGAGAATAAGTAAAGATTTAAAATAAATATACATGGCCGCGTTCGTTTCGCGATATTGTCGACGGGAAACGCGATATTCGCGATATTTTATAAATTCATTTCCCACAATGAGTGTGAAATACTACGAAATGACATAGAAGTCTACTACATCGAAATGAAACGTAGCGAATCGAGAATTTTATAGCAAATGTTCTAAAAATTACAAAAATTGATTAAAATCTTCGAATTTACAATCAATTTCTACGACAAAGGTATCAAAACTTAAATCGTTAAATTTGCTATCGACTGACAACAAGAAAAAATTCAATCCTTTGTAATTTTAGAGAAAATTCGAATATTTACCTTTATGAATGTAGAAAATGGAACAAATTTCTCTATAAAAAGGGGGTCATTTCGTCAATCCTTCTTCTTTTTCATCGAATTGTCAAAAGAGATATAGCTGCCGAAAGGTCACAGTATTTCAAGTTTGTAATAATTTTCAAAAGGTCTCAGTGATTAACATAAAAATAGTTCATTTTTCAATTTCAGTAATATTAAAAAATATGCATTTTTTTCTGCGTTATATTTTTCTGTATAGTTTTCAATTCGCTTCAATTTTAATTTCATTTTGTTCTTTTTTCCGTATTTTCAATTAACTCAATGTTCTCAGTTTTAAATTTTACAATTTTTTAGTAAAATTTCAACGCGTACATTTCGCATTTGTCGCGCAACAAGCTGTGAAATATTTAAATTTATCTATATTAAATCATTGGGAAAGGTGATTGTCAAGAAATTGTGAACGCATGGTAGTTTGGATGTTGGTTACACTAAATAGAAATCACAGCACAATTCAGATTTATCTAGCAGTATCACATTTAATAAAGAGAAATAGTCAATTAATTAACCAATACACAGTGTCAAATTCTTCCTTTCAAAAGGTCTGCTTCACAATACGTGTTAGATTAGCCCCTAATTAATTTTTTTTTTCTTTCAGGAATAGTTTGTAAGACTAAGTAGTAAGGAATCAAAAAATTGAAATGTAATTTGATTTAGTTATTAGCGTAGATGTAGATTTAGATTAATAAAATTAGAGAATTGCAGTTTAGATTAGAACTTGAAATAATTTATCTTGTAATTAATTCAATTCAATTCAATCCAATTTATTTTATGATAATCAAGGAGAGTACACAAGATTTACAATCTTTTACAGTACAATTAAAAAATAGATAATATAATTTCAGGTAAATAAAAGAATTAAGCAAGAGCACAATGACTACTAAATAGGATTTATACTAAAAGGATAATCAAATACAAAAACAAATCAAAACTAAAAAGAAAGCTAAAAAGTAAATTAGGAAAGAGCGGTAGAAAGATATGAAGTAAAATAACATTAAAATGAAATAAAGTAAATGCCAGTTATTTTTAATAGAGTAGAAATATTCAAAGTATAAAGTCATTAATAAATGAGCAACCAGAGGATAGTTTAAATTTACCGCTACACTACCGCCACCTAAATGTGGTTGTACTCCGCCATCGTTTTGCACTTTAATTTTCTACGTTGATTGACAGCGAACAGCAGGCATTGGTATCATAACGGTTTATTGGAAGCTACACTTTGCTAGAGCCTACACATTGCAGCTTCAGTGGATTTATTTTCAATCACTTGTTTGGACCCACACGCTGCAGTTTCAGTTTCTTTGAGTTGATATTGCACAAGAGACGTTTACATTAGTATCAGCTTATAGAAAGCTGCATTAGTCCATAAACGTGGGTAGATCAACTCGTCTTTTCTAATTACAGGTGACGAATTTAGAGATTTCGCAGCACGGATTTAATTTATGAAAGCGCAGAATTTCTGTTCTACCAGAGGATCGAAGAAATTGGGCATTTCAGACATTTTGTTTTTTCAGGTCATCAACTGTCAGTTATATTGGCAGCAAGCGCAATTTCTACATTTAAACATTATTCGTCTTACTCTACTATTTTGGTTGGTGATATAATGAAATAACACCCAAAAGAGGTGTGAAATAAGGTGACCTGTTCTCTGAATATTTATTTCATTTAGCTATAGATAGACTGTTAATAAATCTAACCGATAGCATCGGGTTGCATTTACTGACGATGTGTTGCTCTGTGCATCAAGGGCTACAAATGTTGTTGGACAAAATAGTGTATTTTCTGTCACTGTGTGAACTCAAACCAAAATTAATAAATTTTGACAAAGGCTCATTTTAAACTTCAACCGAGGCACATGCCATAAGGGCAGTAGTTATTCCTCAGCGAATATGCGCGGTATCAAAACGTTTTCTCATATGTACCTTCCTTTAATAATTCTTGCTTCGATGACATCAGTTTCTTCACCAAAAGCCGCGTCCAATTACAAAGACGTGGTTAGTTGATATTTCACAACACTATGCATACCGATCTGAATTTCAATTGGAGATCGTGAGGCAGAAATCCAGGCAATTACAGCGAGTTTAAAAACTCGGTTGGATATTTGATGACATCATCTTGGCTAGTAATGGAATTCACCGATTTGTACGTCATCAATTCGCCAGCAATTTTACTTTGAATCTTGAAATTCATTTCGTCGACAATAATTTTTTCCGGAGCCATGCTGTATTGACTCAACCCAGCATGATTTTTTTATTTTTGAGCAATGTTTGGGTACAGGTTTCGGATAAGTTCGGTCTTTGATTCTGTGAACTTTGCAAAAATCTATGGGGAATGTAATGCAACCAGTCGAAATGTTAACGGGGATTTTGCCATTGCCAATGTACAGTAATTGTTTTGAAAATACTTCTCCAGATTGTTGCTCTGCAACTTAAGACGCATGGAGATACTTAGTTTGAGTATCTTGGAGTGTTTTCACAAAATGGATAGCTTCAAACACGCGCTAAGTTCATCGGCTGGCGTTGTCCGTGGAATCACTGGCAATTTGTATTTCCTCCAAACTTTTCCAGGACCATAACGAAAGAAACAAAAAAAGAGTTACGCAAATAGTGAAGAATCAAAGTTTTGTACGGCAACACCAAGAAGGGATTGCCGATTGCAATTTTGTTTTCCCTAAAACTCTTACTCGGACCATTACGAATATATAAAAAAAAGAATTGGCCGAATCGGTGTGCAGCCTTTCTCAAGTGATGAGACTACCAACGAATAGCATTTCATTTTTATTTATGGTATATAGATTATGAAACATTGTTATTTTTGTTATTCTTAACGTTTGCATTTTTGTATGTAATATGTGGTCCATTGCACATTATTGCCAATGTCCTTTGGGTGTTTTCTTCCAACTTTGGTAGTGTTGCTTCTACATTCTCTCTTTCGTCAACTGCTTTCGTGTTGGTAATTTCGCACAATTCTCGTATATGTTCGAAGCCCTGACTGTTCTCATTTGCAAGTTGTGTTTCTATCCCTTTATTAGTTTTTCGTAGTACCTTTGCTGATCTTCGCCACTAGTTTTTCTTACGTTTTTCTTCCCTTTCTCTTACATTCAACATTAGTGTTTCTAGTTGCTTCCTTTGTTTGTTTTTTATTTCTTTTGATTTTGCATAACTTTTTGTTCTGTGTTTTGCTGAGCTAATAAGGCTTTCTCTTTACGTTTTAAATGTTTTTCTTCGTTTATATTATCAGCAAATTCCTTTTCTCCATTTTATTATCATGAAATCTTCGAAAATGAAATGAAGATATTATATGCGACCACCTTTTCTTTTCTTGTCCGTGAGATCGTTGTAGGTAGTGATGGGAAAAATCGTTATATTTCGGTACCTGCAACGTTTCGTTGCATGGGAACCGTATAATCGTTACTTTGAAATCGGTACTTGGTACTTTCGGTACTGCTCTCATAATTTTGATATTAATTGATCTGTTCTACAGCGCCCTTGTATTGTATTGTATTTTTACATTGGTAGTTTTATATAATATAGCTATAGGGTACATACGTTAGTAATTCTGTTGAGGTTCCGTTATCTTGCGTTTGAAAATAATAATATTTTTTTTAAATATAAAAAGAAAAAAGTTGTATTCTAAGAAATACAAAAGGAGAAAATTGTTTTTAATAATATTTTTAAAAAAGTTGTATTGTATTTTATACAACAGCGTCACCTATCGTGTCCAAAACTATACTATACTGTACTAAGATGGAGCCTAAACTTGTAGTCATACAGGAAAATAGTCTTCCTGAAATTTTCAGCTTTGCTCCTTATCTTCCCAAAGGCTGCCGCCCTTACTATATCACTCAAGAAAATAATAAAATAGATTTTATTAAAACGTAACTTTGCCATTTTCGCTCAATAACTCTCAGCTGAGTAATAGTGTATATGCGGCCGGAGTGTCTATTAACCTAACCCACTAAGTATTTACTTTATATTGAAGGGTAAATAAATACTTATTGAAAATTACAAAAAAATTCCAGCCGAATAAATACTTCAAAAGTTACAACAGCTTCAGTGAACTTAAAAAATGCAATAAACAGTAAAGCTCGAACATCTCTTAAAGCAGTGAGTATTTTTATATGGACTAAAAGGACGTTTTACTCAGAAAGCAATGCTCTGTCGATGTACCAAATATGAAGTATTCTCACCGGAACACCCTGTATACCATACTCTAATAAAATATTTACTACTTGAATTTTTTAACATTGTTCATTCTGTGACATATTTTGCTATTCATGTTTTCGCAAAATTTGGTAATCAAATTAAAATAAGTTCATTTACGTCTTGAGCATAAACAATTTTCTCTCTAATACATTAAAAGTAAAAGTCCAATAAATTTATTCAAACTTTTAGTGAGAAAAGTTGGGAAATTGCTCGCAAATGACAAAATATTATGCAAATGAACTGCTAGCCAGCTGCTGGAACAACACAAAGCTTGGAGTCTATCTAATGTTTCACTCAACAGCGAGCAATGGTGGATTTTTTTTTTTTTTTTTGTGTGAACTGGTAACAAATTGTCTCAAGATGCAAATTTTCAGCAAAAATCTTTTTAAAAAAGGAATAAAAGCAGATGGAAGGTGCCGTGCTTATCACAAGATTTTTATTTCGCTTCTCAGCTTTTATAGCCAACGGGCGATGATAAAGACAAATATATCGGCAAGTGCCAGTTGCAGGTTTCTGTGTTTCCATCTACATATTTCATTAAATATCGCAGATGGTTTTATTTGAGCTAGGATTGAAATATGCAGGTATTCTAAACAAATTTAAAATTAAACAATAGAGTTCATGTGGTATTCTTTCAAAATACTAATCTCCGCTTATAATAACAGGACTTGTAAATTTAACCTCAGGGGAAACAAGACTTTACAGAACACATTTTTATTGTGTTGCAAATATGGATTGGATCGGAAAACTGTATTAATCTAAACCGCACTGAAAAAATATGGTTTTGTCCTGATAATTTTTGAAATATTACTTGGGACGTTTTTGTTTTCTTCACATTTTTTGTTCTTCACTTTTTTCTTCTTCACATATGGAGAAATTCATCTCTTTCGCCACAAATACTTTAATTCTATCTACAATTTTCGGTCCAAAGCAACGAGCATTCAGCATACATTAGCTGCGTTTTTATAATGGTTGTGTATTACTTTCAGTTTAATATTTCACACACTGGATAGCTTCAGTGGAGTAATAGAGCCCATTGGCTACTGCTGGTTGACTTCAAACTGGTTCTTTACTGCTAACGTCCCTAATCTAAATGTCTATTTTAAGGCAGACAGTAACTAATTTTTGTGTTGAGAAGTGAGAACTACTTACACACGTTCACACGAACACAAAGAGCATCAGGAAAATAATATTGTGATACATCGACAATATTCTCATATTTGAATAAACTAAGGAAACAAAATTTACGACAAGCCCTTGCGCGTAGCCAGGTAGGGGCACGGGTGGGCAATTCCCTCCCCCACCCCAGAGAAGCCCGTGTAGGCTCTGTGCCCCCCGCCCCCCACAGAAATACGAAGCAATTATTACTAATAATTTGCAATTTTTTCTTTCATTCATTCTTCTTTCATGTAGCAAGTACATACAAGAATAATTGATTTTATTCAATTATTTGCAAAATTTTGAATAACTTCAAAATCCTTTCAAATTATTCATAATAATGAATTTTTCGTATATCCACTCTACCTCAATTTTTTAAGAAGAAGACAAATGACGTTTTGGCCAATGTGCTGAAAGGAGATTTTAAATGTCTATCAGTCAAATAAAATTCTCATTTTTCCCAAGCCCATCAGAGAATGAGTTACAGCAGCGTTGGGAGCTTGTTGCGGGTAAAATTCTCTCAAAAATGGGAATTAATGCGACTTTTCCCACATATTATTATATTATGCGAATTCCTAAATTACTTTATATTGAAGGGTAATTATCTTTTTTTTTAATAGAAGCAAAGATTTATATAAATTAATTATGTGAATTATTTCAAAATAAAGTAGAAAAAGAACATTTTTTACCACAGATGCTCCGCACAAAACCTTTGTTTACATTTTGCAAATTGATAATTTGCTTAGAATATGGATGGTGGGTAAATACATGTAAAACTGGACTAATAACACAACCAGAAATTCATTACGCAAAAGCTGGCTCTTAGATATGACAAAATTTTACCAGCAATTTTAATGTGAAATATGTATTTGGAGACCGTGTAAAATTTTATTTTGCCAGAACTCGATTGTAGACTTAACCGATATTATAATATAATAATTCAATTCTCATTATATGCTACGAATTTGTGATACAATTATTATTTATATCAATAACTGTAAGTTGATCAAAATTTTTCTGATGACATGCATCTGGGTACAAGTGTAGCAGAATGATCGTGATTAATATGTGTAGGTTGGCCCATGACACAGAGATAACAAGCTATGGCCGATTCGAAAGGAATTTTTTGTGTTGCTACGTCATGAGGTGACAATGTAATTTCCAGCGAATTTGTTCTGAGTTTTTCGTATTTTATTGGCTGAAATACGTTTTGAATATATTATATAAATAACCATTAGTTTCTTCGTTTAATTCACTTCGGGAAATGTAGATTAGATTAGATTCGTAGAGGGGTGTGTAGGCGTCAGCCTCGCAATCACCGCGACCTAAAAGATCTATTGTGAGTCCCCGTTGAATTTATTCCCTTTCTAGGTTCAGACTGTTAATAAAGTCTAGGATCCTTCTGGGATTGAGGTTCCGTACGTAGTTAGGTGTAGGAAAAGCATGTTCGAGATGGAGTAATCTCCGCCTGGTCAATGCTTCGTAGTTGCAGAGCAGATGCTCCGAGGTTTCATGAGCATCCTGGCAAAAGCGGCAGGATGAAGTCTCAGCCAAGCCCATCTTGTTAAGGTGATACCTCAAGGGGCAATGGCCTGAGAAGAGTTCTGTAATTATTTTGAGCTCTGTTTTCTTGAGGAGTAATAGTTCTTTTGTTTTTCCTCCAGAGGTGTCGATAAACTTTTTTGCCTGACGAAGTCCTTGTAGCCTTTCCCAGTATAGGGATTTTTGTTTGTTCTCCCAGTTATTTAGGGCAGCTTTGAGGTAACACTTTGAGGTGCCACAAAATGGCTCCGGTCCGACAAAGGGAGTTTCCGCTCCTCTTTTGGCTAGGCCATCAGCAATTTCGTTGCCTTTATGGCCCCCATGTCCAGGTACCCACATAAGGATAACTTTGTTTCCTCTTGATAAATCTTTTAGGGTTTGTAGACACTCCCAGACTATCCCTGACTTGATGGTGTAGGACTTTAAGGCCTTGAGGGCAGCTTGACTGTCCGAGAGAATATTAATAGTTGAGCCATTTATGGCTCTTTTAATTCAGGTATTAGCGCATTCTTCTATGGCCAATACCTCGGCCTGGATTACGGTAGGGGTAGAGCCCAGGGCCTTTGATATATGGCATCTGGGGCCGTATACGCCCAGTCCGACTCCACTGTTCGTTTTTGAACCGTCTGTATACCACACCATCGATCCTTATTGAAAGGACGGTTTAGTGGAACGCCATTGCTGTCGGTTTCCCAAAACCATATCGAATGGTCTTACAAAATCCACCTTGGGTGTGATTATATCAGATATTGTCGTCATTTGCTCAAAGCGTATCTGTTTTAAGATACTTAAATGACCAACCAGATTCCCTGGTTTTAACTGTTTCTCCTTTTGCAGTCTAATAGCACTGGAGATTGCTTCCTTTTTCACCTGCAGATGTAGGGGTGGAAGGTTTAGTAAGGCTTCCATGGCTGCTGTAGGACAGGTCCTCATGGCACCAGTTATTCCTAGACAGGCAAGCCGTTGTATTTTTTGAAGCAGAGCCTCAGCCTTCTTTTCATTAGTTTTTGGCCACCATGCGAGGGCGGCATAGGTGATCATGGGTCTAACAACCGTGGTGTACATCCAGTACATCATTTTTGGCTTCAGACCCCATGTTCTGCCAATGAAGCGACGGCACGTGTAGAGAGATCCTATCGCTCTTTCCGTCACTCTAGACAGATGCGAATTCCAGGAAAGCTTCTTATCTAAGGTGACCCCCAGATATTTGACTTCTTCTGAAAATATCAATTCCGTGTTATCGAGCAGAGGAGCCTTTAGTGAAAGCTTTGATCTTCTCGTGAACGGAACGATAACCGTTTTGTTTGAGTTTACACTGAGGCCTTTGGTTAAGCACCAAGTGCGGACTTTATAAAGGGCTTTTTGCATGAGGTCGGATATGACTTGGTCATGCTTGCCCCGTATCGTGACTACTAGGTCATCCGCGTAGCCTTGTACGGTAAAACCCGAACTGGTCAGCTTCTCTAAGAGATCATCAATCACGATCGACCATAGGAGTGGAGAGAGAACTCCTCCTTGTGGGCAGCCTTTAGCTGCAGTGATCGTGACTGAACAGTTTCCTAGAGTAGTAGTTATCCTCCTGCTTCTAAGCATGGAGTCTATCCAATTAACCGTGGGGGGCTCGAAGCCCTTGTCCTCGGCAGCTGATTTAATTGCTTCGAAGGGGGTGTTATCAAAAGCACCTTCTATGTCTGCAAATGCACATAAGGCCACCTCTTTTGCTTCAAGAGCTTTTTCGAGGTCTTTAACCAAAGTGTGGATGGCAGTCTCGGTAGGCTTGCCTGCTTGATAAGCGAATTGCTTAGAATGAAGTGGTGATTTAATCAAAACTTCACTTCGAATATGTAGGTCTAGGATTTTTTCCATGGATTTAAGTAAAAATGACGAGAGACTAATGGGTCGGAACGATTTGGCTAGAGAGCTAGCTCTTTTTCCTGCTTTGGGTATGTAATTAATTATGTGCTAGTGATGATTCAGTTGATATCACTTTAATTATAATATTATCGAGGATTAGTATACCCATAAATTTTCAGTTTCATCGTTGCTGGTGTCTATTATAGAGCAATTCTACTTTGAGTGATGCAATATGTAAAATGAATTAATGCTTAAATGAATACTTATTCTTTTAAATAACACAGCAGCTTAGTCATGCCGTTTGGAATACATCTAACTACCAAAAATTTACTTTTACTACTTACTCACAGCTAAGTCGAATCTCCCATACAACTTCCACTATTCATCTAAGACATCGTCAAGTGAATTCTTAGTTAACATATCCTACTAGTTTAATATCATATCAAACCAAAGCTTGAATTCAACGCAGCTTTCACGGCAAGAAAATACTGTGCCCATCTCAATATTACCATGCTCTTAGCAGTTTCGCATGATCTATTTTTAGATATGTATTCGCCCAACCCAGCTCAACACATGATAGCCCCTGACTGCCAGAGCATATAAAGCAAACAACTGATAACACCAAGTTCCAAGCTAGCAAGTAAACGATAGCATATTGTTGCTAAAGCTCTCATCCACCAAGTATACATACCAGTCCAACACAAGCATGATAATTCTAGACAGCCATAGCATAACAATCAAGCAACTGATAACACAAAGCTCAAAGGCAGATGTTATGTGTTAGAGCGAGATGGTTGAAAAGTATGGTATTCACTAAAGTTTCCTACTAGATTATGAGCACCCTCCGCACATAAAAAAAATTTCATGCACCACCAAACTTAACTTCCCCTCAAAATATTTGTTAATCCCAGACCGAAAAATATAGCGAATTGTAAACAAAACCTATAGGCTTCCTTATTGATCAATATCCATAAGATAATTTCAAGCTATCATGCCCACCTAAAATATGAACACAGATTTATGTTAGAGCGACACAGATGTTTTAACAGAGTCAGCTGGTTGAAAAGTATGGTATTCACTAAAGCTTTCTACTATATTATGCACACCCCCACAAACATCGAGCACCACTAAGCTTAACCCAATCTCACCCCCTACGATCTTGGCAAAAGGTAATATGAAATTACCTGCTAAGTCATGAAATTACACCTGACAGCCAAAAAATTATTCTTTTACTGCTCCCATACAATTTCCATTACTTAATATCATAGCACTATCTTCTATCATCAATGCTTTTAATTTAACCCACACATAATACTATCCTCTTCCACGCTCTTCACTAAAGCTTTCATATCCTACTAGATTAATATACAACACAATTAATATATACACAACTTACAGTACCCACGCTCAACCTCCACCACGGTCTTCACTATAGGCTTGAAGAATTATCAGTTTTTTCTTCGTTCATACAACACCATTCGGATGATGCTTTAGAGAGATAAATATCAAGCGATATTGCTGATAACTTCCACTACTCATCTAGGACAACATATCATACTACATTAATATCATAATACCGCCTTCTTTCATCAAAACTTTTAATTAAACCCACGCTCAACGTAATGGTTAGAAAATATGTGTTCAATCTGATAGTATGAAGATAAAATTATCATATTCTTATCAGCTTCATGTGAACTATGATATCATGGTTAATAACTCTGCCAGCTTCCTATGCTCACCAACCCTAGACACAAAAAAAAAACATGAATCAATTTGTTTATTTTATTCGAATGTATTTGTTTAACTACGCAAGAAGTCATATTATATTTCAAGCTCATTACACCTGGTCACCGAAAATTTTACTAATTTATATTACTCATCTAAGTCGGCATATAATCCTACATTAATATGTTAGCTCGTTAATGCTTTTAACTAACCCACTCTCAAGCTAATGATAATATGCAATTTTTTTTAGATTGGCTGCTCAATGGCTAGGCTAACAAGGTACTCTAGAAAGATTTCGTGTTGCAACACTGGTCATGCCATTACACCTTATCACCAAAAATTTGATGAACAGTCTTTTACTATACAACTTTCACTACTCATCTAAGTCAAAATATCATACTATATTAGATATCATAGGTGATCAAAACTTTAAATTTAACCTGCCCAAAAAAAGAAATTTTATTGAAATTAAAAAAACAATTTTTCTTATAACCTAAGAATTTTCAATACATACACATACACACACCTACATCGAAAATTTTCTGATATGGCTTTAATTTGTATTACTTCATGTTTCTTAACATCCGAAGCAGCCGTGATCTATTTTTAGATATCGAATATCATAGCATGTTCCCTCTTGTTTATAAAAGATTTTTTAATCCACAACTTACGTTATAGTTGTTGTTGTTTTTTTTTTAGCAAAAGAAATATTCAATTATAACTTCCACTACTCATCTAAGACATCATATCCTACAGATTAATATCAGTTGTTGTTGTTTTCAACTAAAGAAATTAGGAATCTGTCATAAATCGCTCAATTTGTTTACTTTACTCGGCCGCTGTCCGAATTCGTTTATATTATTCGACTGCGAATTTGTTCACTTTACTGTATTGTACGAATTTGTTTATGCAAGGAGTCGAATTAGAAGCATTACACCTGAAGAGCAAAATTAAGCATTTACTAATTTCCATTACATATCTAAGTCAACATATCTACCTACATTCACCCCAACCAGCTTCGCCTGATCTATTTCTAGATATATGGTTACATGGTGCAATCATGTTTATAAAAGGCACCTACAGATTAATATCATCAAATCTTTAATCCACAACTTAGGTTATACTTGTTGTTGTTTTTTTTTTCAGCTACTAATATTAATTACACCTGAGAAGGTAAGATCGGTGATATCTTGCACCATAGCCCGTAGAGGATTTCTGATGAAAATTTTACCCCCCTAGTACTAATACTATTGACGTAAACAAAAAATATCCTAGGGTTAACTTGAATTATTACTACTATTAATTATACCTGCAAAGATAAGATCGCTAATATCTCGAAACCCATAGCCCGTGGAGGATTTCTGATGAAAATTTTGTCAACCTCCAGGACTAATACCTCCACTGACACCTTCTAGCATCTATTGGCATGAACAAAAATATTCTAGAGTTAACTTGAATTATTAATAATACTAATTACACTAATTCACTTAGGGAATTTCACAACATTTCTTATCCACATAAATACACAGCTACACACATCCACCCTCGCCTTGGGTGATGTTTCCTCAGCCCAGCCCAACATACCACAGGCACTCATACTAAAGTAAACAACTAACACCAAACTCAAGCTGACAAGTATATAGCCTCGATATAAATTCGCATAGGGTATTTCATATCATTACTCAATACAAATAAGCAGCACACATTTTACCCAAGCCTTGGTACAGGTAACGTAGCCCAGTCCAACATACCCCAGGCAATCCAAGTCATAGTATCAGATATTGTCACTAAAGCTCTCAGCCAACCTCCAGCACCCAGACACAGGAAAGGTCAAAAGTCAAATTGTAGCCTCCAAGACCAGATCAAACAAAAAGTTGGCGTGATCTCCTGGTCAGCCAGACGGTAGGAAAGGAATTCCCCCAGGCAGGCCCTGTGACGTATACCACTAGACGGAATCCGCCTCAGTGGCCCAGAACCCGAGTCCAAAGCCAGCAAAATAGTTGGAATCTACCTTGCACTTTTTGTATGGAAAAAGTGATCTGGTACTGTCATAGCTCTACTACTCTCCTATATCTATAGAATATTTTAACATTCTCCAACAATTGGTGATTTTACCCTACTTAAACTTAGATATCTTATGAGGGTTTTAGATATTATAATTATTCTTTTTAGGTATGCTGTTAGCAAAAATTGGAGGCCCTGTTTACCCTATTCGAGTGGGAGGACGGGTAGATAGCTATGCTGAAGTGCAAGAAGATTTCAGTGCCGAATTAGATTTTAATGCAGTTATGCTTGAAAATTTACAAATGGAAAATAAATTGAACCGACAGAGTGCTACGTGCATGTATTTTCAATTGGGAATAATAGCCCCAGAATGCCGAATATCAAGAAAATAATACCATTCCTTCTGAAGATAAAGAGCTGTTTCAGCAGATCTGCAACCTAGAAAAATGCCCCACTAGTTTTAATGGGGTGGGAACTGGCAATGGATATGTTTCATTAATCGAATCGAATAAATATTTCGATAGATATGGCGTTTAATGATTTAATACAGATCTGCTTAAATATCGTCTATCTGTATCTCACTGGGAATATTAATTATTTGCGAAATTTTGTATGAATTTAAGAAATCGAACTTTGACGTTAGCACTATTAACTTATTGAAGAATTGTTGAATATGTTTGAACAGCGATAGATTCTGCAAGAATAATTTAAATCTGTTAAAAGTTTTTTTTTTGTACGTCATTTATATAAAGAAAATGGATATGTATCTCTAGTAATATATCTTCTTTATTTAAAAATGAATAAAAGTACATTTAAATCAATTCGTTGCTGTATCTTCATCCACTTAAGCGTATCTAACAACCACTTAACAGACGAATATCTTGCACACAACAGTGTACTTCGCATCGCTTTATTCTGGACTGTTTACTGAATATTATACCCTGAATGAAATCTATTGGGTAAACTGAGTTTTTCATTCCGTTTGTAACACATAGAAATAATGAAATAATGAAGGTATAGCTAAATGGATTGGACACCCAATCATAATATTAAAAGTTATTTTAATTTTTCATGTCTGTCCGTCCTCACGATAGCTCCAGAACAGATTTACTTGAAAAGCTGAAATTTTGCACACAAGCTTTTTGAGAAAAAAGGAAATTTAAGTTCGGAAATGGAATAAATCAGGCAACTCCTTCGTTGAATTGCCTTGCCATACAAAACTTTGGTTTTCCAGTATATATTTAGACACCGCTTGTGAACGAGCCGACGTAGAGAGCTGAAATTTTGTACACGGCATTTTCATAAAAATGATGAGTATAATTTAAAAAATAGGAATAATCCCGCAACCCCTTCTTGATGTTGCCATATAAAAATTTAGGATTCTTATGTACAGGTACTATGAAGACTATCAGTCCGAGATGTTTTTATTGTACTGAAAAGTTCTTCAGACTATGAAATCCTATGAAATTGGTTACAATAATTTTTACAGTCCAATGAACTGTTTTAGAAATATATGCGAAAAACTACTTCAAAAATCAAATTTTCTAATTTCACGGCTATTATTGGGATACATTCACAATTTATAAGAACCATGAATTTGAAATAACATGTTTTTAGAAAACCATATAATTATATGTTAGTAAACTATTCTTATTTTATTCTTGTTTTTAGGAAATATTCTTATTGTTGTTTAATTTAAACATACATTGGTTGAAAAAAAACAACGGTAATCAATGAAATAGCTTGCTTCACGTTTTAGAAAGTTATACACATTTTTGAAAAATAACACTTGCTTGAAGAATATTCTTCTGTCTTCTGTCAGTCTGCCCCCTACCGCCCACCCCACAACAAAACGCTGGCTACGCCAATGCATACCACATTTAAATAATTTGTATATGAACTTGAAAAATGTCAGCACTTCCCCAAATTTTCTACATAGTGCTTAATTAATTTAATTATTACATACGAACAATACAATATACCAATGTACAAAAATAAAACTTCATAAACAATTATTCACAAATTATCTGGACAACAACTATTTTCAACATAAGCAACCGAAAAGAATTGCGATGATGATGTTTCTTCAGAAACTTAAATTGCTTATGAATGTTTAAAGCTATTCCATGGCCATTCTTTAGGGCGATGGAATTAAGTTCATTATTCATTTATTACGGGCTTTTTGTGGAGTTTTGAAATTTTAAGACATCCCTCAAGTGATAATGTAATTACATGATGAAGAAGAGAAAGGAACTAATCTCAAAGTTTTCACATTTCCATTAAAATAATTTCAGAAAAATTTCAGAAATCTGGTCTAGAAAACTTTTCACAGCACAGAGGAAAAAAACTATTTCTGTCCTGTTTTTATTTTTATTACTTTTCTATATAGTAATTAGATAGAGTTTCATAAGAAGAGTCCAGATAGTACAGATAACTTTGGGAGGGTTATTAGTAATAACAGACGCAGAAAGATTCAAATTAGTGTGGTGGTTATTTGCTTTGACAGCCAACAATCTCTAATCAAAGCTCTGAATTCAAGCAAGCGCCTAGTCCAGCGTTATCGCATACTTATTAAGTTTTCAAACTAGAAGAAGATCCGTATATGTTACATGTGAATATTTAAATTTTGTTTAAACAATTAAAGTCTATATTGACAAATAATATTGAATTTCCTTGGTTTTTAGCTTGGTTACTTAAGATTTAAAAAAATATATGTATTTATGTGTGTTGCCCCTAATTATCTTAGGAGAGATGTCATGCATGCCCTACCTTTGGGGCAGGTGCGGATTGTTACCTGATAATGGGATATTAGTTTAGCGTTGGGGACCTGGCGCCGTTTTCTTATCCTGTGTTATTGTGTTATGTAGAATTGTGTGAGATTCCGTGGCATGACTTAATGCGGGCCAGATATTGTAGGAGTGCTTTGCAGTGCAGCCCTGTAGGAGCTTGAGACGTATCCGAGCATCCTTGCAGTGAGATTTTTCGATTTCTCCAGTACAAAAGTCTTCGGGCAGGGGCTATTGCGCGAGCCGATTTGAATGTGATTGCAGACTCCATGGAATCATGTCTTGGTGGATCTGCAACATGGAAATAAAAGCAGTAGGATCACGAATAAAATGCCCAATTGGGGTGATATTTAGCGTTTATTTAACGGAAGATGTTACAGAAATGGTGGTCAGGTTTTTCTTTTTTAGCTTCCTTCTAAATTCGGATTTCGAACTAGAATCTTGTGCTAAACCTAAACAAAATTACCTAGTGACCTCTATGAGGGAAAAAGAATTTAAGTGTAATATTGAAATTTACTCATTTAATCATAAAGTTTATTCAAACTATGCATGCTTAAAATTATTTGCTTAATTCTTTTGACTGCTTTTTGTGTACAAATTAAAGTTTTTACTAGTGAGGTTATGTTTGTGCTTTCATAACAAGTTCTCATTATTTTTGGCTTAACTTGGGTTTTTTTCATTATTTCAAGTTCTAGCAGTGCGGTTGAAGATTTTTCCAGCAGAGGTTCCTGGGATAGTATCTTAGTTTTCAGTTCCAGTTCAAGGCAGTTTGTGTTTATTATTTTGTTTCATTCCCCTGATATAGTGCTGTAATTACAGAATTTTCAGTTAGGTTTTTTTTAATTTTATATGGAGGATACATCGAGGGCTAGACTGGATGCCTTTATCAGGTGAACGACACCTAGGAGGAGGAAGGGCGATGAAATGAAGAAATACAGATGATTGCATTACTGATGGAGTCCCAGCAAACAATAGAGCGAAGTTACGAGGTGACAAAGAATTTTCCAAGTGTGAAACTTCGAGTTTTGTTCACTTTGGTTAAATTCTTTAACACTCTAACTGTTAAGTCCCAATGTGGGCTTAGAATTATAAAGGGGTACATACCGGTTTAAAAAATGCCATGACAAGATGTGTACGAACCTCTTATTACAAACAAAAAACTATAAATCAATATGACAAGTCAGTCAGTTCTGAAATCATATTTTATTCATTAATAACAACCGGTTGACACCAGAAACTTATAATAGATAGAAAAAATTTATAGCTAACAACAATTCGGTTTTTTTTTTGTATTATTTTAATACTAACGTTTAACTGCTCCAATTTTCTATCTGAAATTAAATAGAAAACGTAGTGGTTAGATTTATATATGACTAAAAACGTTATAGTCTAGTGATTTATATACCTTAAAGATATACCGCTTTAAGGTATATAAATCACTAGACTATAACGTTTTTAGATTCAATATGAGAAGGGTTATAAATGTTTGCGATTTATAACTCTTGAGTTTAAAGATATTTCAATTATTGTGTAGTTGATTCTCAATAATTAATGTATAGGTACTGTAGCCAGTTTAAAGCACTGGAGGCAGATTAAGGCACTTGTCATTAAGGACTACTGTACTGTGTATGGTTCAAATCACCATATACAGTTTAAATCACTATATACCGTTTACATTATCATACACAGTTTATTGTACTGAACAGCTCTACACTTGAATGCGGCGTACAACTGTTTCAGCAATGAACAATACCATAAACCTTAAAGCGGTCTATAGTTCCTGATATCTATGATAATTCCAAGTGTATAGTTTACAGCACTGTACAACTGGTGGCAAACAAGCAGTTTAAAGCACCGCTTAGCAGGTTGGTAATTTAGAGCATTACGTAGGTCTGCTCAGGGGAGACTTCAATGCTTAGAACGCCAGTCACCACTTATATAGTCAGTTTATTCGTTGCAAAGACTACTGAGGTAAAAAGATTGTCTTGCTTAACCTTGTTTAGTTGCTTTTTTCTTTATGTGAGATCATATACCTCAGTTGCCCTGGCAACGATTTATACATTTGATGTACGCCTGTACAACTTGAATTTCAACTGTCAGAATTCAATGACGTAGGAAGAACGCTGAGCTGGCTTGGTAGAGCATTGTGTAGATCTTCAACTAGAATATCTGAAACAATTTTCGAAATGGATCACCGTTTTCCCCGACAAAATGGCAGAAGGACGATCCTTGAATATTTAGTTAATTATCCTATCCATTTTGCGTTTCTTTCGGAAACAGTGAGAGTACTTTTGGAATTTATTTTATATTTATGATCCTTGAATCCTTTAGCTTCTTTTGAGCCATCTCCCGTCAAAATTAATTAAAAATTTTAGCTAATTTTTTTTAAATATGTATGTAGGTATCTGTGTTGTCATATCCTTTGCAAAAAAATTTTTTTTGTTAATGAAAAAAACGGAAAAGGATTCTTTTGACGCAGGACCTTCAAGAATTCAATAAATTATTCTGTCACAAAATTCTTCTTATAGACTAAGCTGTTCAGGTACTTTAATATAAAAGATATAACTTAATTCATTCTACTTCAATTTCTTGCTACTATGGCCTCTAATATTAAATAACGAACGCAATAATTTTAATAATTCAAAACAAAATCCAATTTTCAGTAAGATAATGAGCCTTCACTGGCGTTTTTACTTCTTAAGTTGTGGATCAGAAGAGAAAAAATGTTTATTAATAAAATTTAAATAAGTAGGGTTAGGAGGATAGAATGAGCGTCACAGAACTGCTCATGTAGGTACTTGGCTGTGGTCAAAACTCCCAATGGGATGCTGAGTATAAGTAAGTAAGTATAATATTAATTAAATAAGTATAATTTTCGTAAATGTGTTAGTAATGAGGGATTGGGTTAATCAAAGCTTAATATGGCTTCAGAGCTGCCGATCTACTTTGTGGCTCTGTCAAATCGAGAGTGAGTTGCTGCTTCCAGCAGCTCGCTATTTATAGGCTGAAACACAATGTGAGTTTTGTTTGCCGGTGGCTTTAACAAAGAGCTCTGCGTCATTTCGTGGAAATGCACACATTACGGCACGAAACTACGTCATCGTGCATCTTAGTGAGAATGATCTGTCTGTGCTGTGAGCTGTCATATTGGATATGTCAAAAGTCTTGGTGGCAGCTGTATTTATTAATTATTTGTTTTTGTTTTTATTTTTAGATAAAGAACTAGATCACCCGGTGCTTGTACTAGGACTGAAATTCCTCTCAACGTGTTAAGTTTGTTCTTTGGTTACAGTCTCAGATCTTGAAATGATTTGAGTCTTTACCATTTGTTTATGTTTTTGGTTAATGCTTGTTTTTTGTTATATTTTAGAATATGCTGTCAGTAACATCGAGGGAGCCTTTTTTATTAAAATTTATGATCTTCGTGGGAAGTTTTATCAAGTCATTCGTCGCGGGAATTGATTTTGTTTGTGAGTTTTTAGTTTTTAATTTGAAGAATGTTCCGTGAAGGGACGCTAATAGTTTCAGCAAAACAAAACAAAATGAAAATTCGAGAGTTCTTCGTTTCGGTGAAAAAAGTGGCGTATGAATGCCACGCGGCCATTGAGGTGATGCAATGTTTGCTCATTCTCTAGTGAAATTGGGTAGCGTGCATTTGTGTAATTTTAATAGGTACCATTAACGTTGTACAGTTGTGCAATTTAGAATCAGTGTAATGAGTGAGTATCAGTGGTTTTGATATTAACTATACAGACATACAAAATTAAATGTTGGGGCGATTTTCCCTATTGCGTGAACTTCCACTTTTTTATTTGCCTTTTAAATAAATGTTTTGTTAATTTTTGTACTCATTTGCGGCCATATAAACAAAATTTTAAAGTTTTCTCTGGGTTTAAAATTGCTTGTGAAAACTATGATTCAAAGTGATAAATTAATTTCATATTTTTTAATCACATACTTACTAAACAGTAATTGTTATAAGGTAAAGATAAATGGCAGCATAATATGTACAGATCACAAAGCTCCTAAGAGAAGCAGAAGATCTTTTTTATTCTATTATTAATAAGCCTAGTTCATCCTTGTAGAATCCTTCCCCTTGGAAATCCACTCAAAATCTTTCAAAACTTGTACCTGAATCCTTTGAAAAAAAATCAGAATGGACATAACAGAAATGTTTTTAAAACTAACGTACAACAGTTTAGATTTAAAAAAAGAAACAAGAAATGATTCGTTGCATTGGCATCACAAGAGAAATTGACATGGGAATAAAAGTATTTCAAACCATGGAAGAGCAACTAGCTTTCAATGAGAAATTTTCTCAAAGTACGGAAATTTTTGAAGAATTGGTATGTATGCATGTAGGTGTGAGTATTTGATTTTCAAACTATTTTCCTATTTTAGATGAACGCTCTTTTTGGAAGAAGATTACCAGATCCCCAAAAATTTGTAAAGGACTGCTTAAAGCTCATATTTAATGATGAAATTGCTCAACAGTTTACTTGGATGGGAAAGAAGGACAAAAAGGCTGCACGAAATTTACAAATTGTGTTGGAAATTAAAAATAAGTATAATATTATTAATAATATTTATGTTATTAAGAATTCGTACTCAAATTCAAATTAAATGAGAATATATGATTTCAAAATGTGAAGTAATTTTATTAATTTGGTTTCTCTATTTAATATAATAATATGATTACTTTCAGGTGCGTTTTTCAAAAAATTTACTAATCTACCTGCGAACGTATTTGAAAAATAGTGTATGAAGCATTTTCAACATGCTAAAAACAGACTGTATAAAAAAATAATTCCAAAGAACTTCTTGTAGTTGGAAACCCGTAAAGAGTGATGCAATGTAAGTAACTATTTTAGTATTTTTATTAAATGTGAAATGGAATATGTTTTTTGTTTTTACGTTTTTATAAATAAATTGTTATTGAAATAATCCATAACTTTTTATAGTAAAATATCTATTTCATCCCTTCTACTTAGCATATTATAGGTAAGATTTCAATTCAGAGAGACGTTGGGGAAAATTTGCTTCACTTTCTCGTAACGAGAAAAGTACGATAAACAGGAAATAATTCGAGTCTCCTCCTCGAAATGAGAAAGGTAAGAGAAATAGGAGAAGCTTTGTTTCACCTTCTCGATGTGAGAAAAGTACAGTAAATAGGATATAGTTGAATTCATCTGCTCGGAACGAAAACGGATGACAGCTTTCTTCATTTTCGAACCGAAAACAGATTGAAATCGGTTTCGCTGGCGAAGTTTGTTTTCATAGCGAAATAAGTCAATCTGAAATTGACTCAGTTTGCTGGTAAGTGTGCAGCTCGAGAATTGAGTGGAAAAAGCTCTTTATGTAAACGAAAAATCTTTGAAAAAAGAACTTCATATATGAGGTCAGCTTGCATGTTTGCTTTGGCGTATACGGCAGGCAGGAAACAAGCCGTTCTGACGATGATACGGTTCCTGCTCATATGAAACGCCCTCTTTTAGCAATGATATTTCTTTTTCCAAAGATTTTTCATTTGCATAAAGAGTTTTTTCCACTGAAGTTTGTTTTCACTATTCTCGAATTATATTCTTCGATTTCGTTTCGATTTGTTCTCAAATTGTTTGCTGAAGTAGGTAGGTAATGATGATTTTTGTCTCGCGTTAGTGTTTGTTTGGGGAGTATTTTTCTTTTTTTTTCGTAGTCTGTGAGGGCTGAATGCTTTTTGTATTTCCTTCATGCCTTTTCTTATTTTAGTGAAGGAAAGTGGAAAAGCCTGCCCTATGTACTATACAGCTCGGCCTAACGAGGTTGTTTTAATACTGTGTTCGTTCCAAGGACGAGGAATAAGCCAATATTAAGTGGCTGCATAGCTGTCGGCGTGGAGTTCATCTATAAAATCTTGGGAATCATTAGCATACGGTAGGTAACTATTAATCTCGTTACAATGTATATTACTTCTGACAAAAAAAAAAAAAAAAATAGAAATAGGAGAACGTTGACATCTAATTATAATTTCAAGAAAACTTCTGATAAGGCTTACTTTTGTGCTGTCACTTATCACTCTCTATGCTGAGAAGCGTTTACTCCCCTTGTTTAGCATTTCAGGCATTGAAATGGAAGCAGAAACCTGCGAAATAGTGGAGCTTCATGAGAAAGAAGAACGTGCAATTAGAAATAGTACTCTTGCCTGCCGTATGGATTACGGGTTCACCCAGTGAATTCTACTACGAAAGCTCTGTGATCACATTGAGAAAAAAAATTGAAATAATATTCTATAAATTTGAATTAACGTTTCGTCAAATTAACGGCCGAACAAAGAAGCTTTCGAACAATAAATAGGCTAATAATTTTTTTCCGAACATATTTTAAACATTGGTTTAATGTGATTAAGTGCTTCTCGGTAGTGCATAGTTTTCGCGCGAAATAATTTGAAATAAATTAGTTTAAAATTTTTAAATATAGTGTCATATACATATATGTATGTGTATGTTCTTATCATCAGTTTCTTGGTTAATTTTAAAACCTTATTTCGTGTTTGATGAATTAAAAGATCGCGCACTACTGGCTTGAGTTAGTCGAAAAAAGGAGTTATAAGGGCGTTTTTTGTCACGTTACAACATCAGGTTTAACACAGTACCAGGACCTGCACAGTAAAAAATTTGCAACAATTTGTGCCACAAACTTTAAGTATATTTCGATAAGATTAGGGAGTATACCCTAAAATGTAGGAAATATTTTGTAAACTGTGGGGAATATTCCATAAAATGTAGGAAATATTCCTTAAACTGTAGGGAATATTCCCCAAAATGTAATTTTTTCCCCTCAATTTTAGGGATATTCCTAGTTTTTTTTACAGTGTGATCTTCAAATTTTTTATGTAGAAGTACAAGTCCCAATTACAGGTACTTAAAAATATTGAAGTACTTCCAGATACTGGTACTGGTACTTTTAAGTCCCACACATTTCTGCTTTTAAGTGCCTTATGAATTCCTAAGTACGCACGTAATACCGCAATAAGTTCTTGTTAATTATTTAAGTACGCCTATTATTAGTAGGTTCAAGAATTTTAGAAAACTCCTAAATCTGTAGCCACCTAAATGGCTAGATGAGGTTTACTTTTACGAAATATCATAAAATATGTTGCAAAATGATAGGAAATATAACAGAATTGTATAAGTACTATAAATCGATATATAGCAAGACTGGTGTAGAAATCATTGATTTTTTTTCCTTGTGCAATATACGTGTGACGACTTCAGCTGATTTCGGTAAGTTGTTATTTTTCCAAAAAATAGTGCAATTTTTCAAAATCTGAAATAATTAGAATATTTTTTATTGAAAAGGCTGCTTTTATATCGTTCGGAAAATATATCATACCTTCTGATAACATCTCCAGAGATTTACTTTGCATTTAAGAATTTTGAGGAAATTTTTCATAGCAAGCAAATTCAATATATGAATCTCGCATGGCACTGCATTGTCAAACTCTGCCTGCTCGCTGTTGTAATCATCATTGAGTACAATTTGTTCTTGATTTGTTTTGGCATCTTCAATTTCAAATTCAGAAGTACTGCTTACACCATACATTTTGAGAAATGGTTGCTATTATCTGTAACCATTACAGCTTAAATCGCGCACTGATTTCGGAGATCAAGTCTGCGATACGTTCTACAGAATGAGTTCCAGGGAATCTCCTGTAAGCCAAAGCCCCAGAATGCCACTTCAGTTCATGATTCATTGACAGGGATATCCCAAACACCTGCAACCAAATATCAGCAGTTTGCAAAAGTATTTGTGAGAATAATTTAATTACATCATAGATTGCGCTCTCCATTGGTGCCCAGCGCACTTATCACAATGGGTCTACTCCTGACAGTGATTCCAAGCCCAAGATCTGTAATTATCTTCTTGAAGCACGCATTTTCCACAATGGATAAAGGTAGGATAGCATTATTGAGATAGGGTAATTTGTTGCTGTCTGACTGATCTTATTTGCTTCACTTCTCATTCTGGGATAGCTTACGAGTGTCATGATTTTCATAAATAATAAATAAATAATAAATCTCTTATATCCTTGGTAGCTGTCTGCGTGACTCCACTTTAGGTGTTTTGCGAGATGTCAAATTCAAGAATCTACGTATTATTATATTGCATAATTCACACTCTTATCTAACACCCAATTGACTTCCTACGATCTGCCGAAAATAGATAAAATAAGTAATAATGGTCCAAATGAACGAAAAATGACTAAAGTGGCGAACATGAAGCGAGCTTTTTGTCTACATATTGTTCACATTTTTTTGAAAAAACAGAACACATACATTAAATTCTAAAACAACACCATTATATTTATAAAACAAGTCACCATATTAATCATATCCTGACACCGGAAAATACGTATTTCGTACTGTACCAGGTGAGGTTTCTGAAGAATTTTTCGTTAAAAAGCGATTTGTTTTCTGCTTGTTGAAGGAACTTTGTTCTCTTATTTGGTGAAAGTAACAAAGAAGAGGCCCCTTTGGGTGTCCTTGTGGTGACGCGACTGAACTGTTTCCATTATTTCCAAACTCCGGTCAAGCCATCGAACAAACCTGGTAAATCACTTTACTAAATTCGAGCTAGTAATATCATGCTGAACGCAGACAGCCGTAGCTAGGTAGGCTTTGTTTTTTATAACGTAGTAAAAAAAATGTATTTTTTGTTTTTCAATCTTGTGACAGCACTTCTTCAGAGCATACAAAAATAAAGAAAATATATCGAAGTAAAAAAATATATATATCCAGAAACAATTAAGACCAAACAAAAGAGGGCTTGTCTTTAACTCTTTATGTTCCATATGCCTCTTATTTCCCGAAACGCCTCCAGCTACAACTGGATCCGCACTCCGTGGACAATTCCCCTGGAGAAAATTTTACAAGTAAGATTCACCATTGATACGACAAGTAAGGACCACCATTGTTGCGGAACTCTGGAGGCACGAACGACCTCATCCTTCTGGCAACCTCTGTTCAGTCGTAAGGAAGCATTATTTTTTTACGACCATTATCAGAGTAGTTGCACTTCGTGAGTTACCACCGTACTTCAGGGTTCACGCAGCTATACGATTTACACCACGGTCATAGGGACTGTAAGGCATTTCGCTGTACTGGTTCCCATTTTGAAAGCCACATCCCACGCGGACCACCTCTGCGCGGTGATAACATAATAAATATAATTTTTCAGCCTCATGTCAAGTCATTAGGTCTTATTCTCATTGGGACAGTAAGACCACGCCACAGCCTCCTGAATTTACAAGAGACCTATTACCTGAAATAATTTGCTCGAGGACAACTGCTTGCTGTTGTAATATGGACAGTGCTGTGTATTCGTGGACGACAAGAGACTCTCATCCCTTCTCCTCGCTAACTGTCATAAGGACAGACAACACAAGCAAAATTAATTATCCGTACCAGACGATTACCCCACTTACCTCAGGTGCAACGTCAACTATCTGGGCAACTCGAGACTTCCAGATCAAAATTATTTGGGTAGCTTAGGTCGTTGCTACTGGCTACACCCAATATTGAAGAATCTTCATTCAGCCTACCTCAATTATCGCAATCGATTTTAAAATCTAGCCGTCTTATATACATATAGTATATATGTATAAGGTGAAGTTTCATCAATCAACTTATAGTACGGATGCCGATTAGTGAGAACAAGATACGACTCGCACACAACATTGGATATCGGTAACTAAAGTGATTACCTAAATCCTCATCTAGTTTTCTTTTCCTTCCATAAGATTATCTCTATGACCATCATAAGAAGGATCAGCAAT
>OZ002744.1:52073451-52114572 GCA_963924295.1 Dioctria rufipes | reverse complement strand
GGCCGGCTTGAATTCTTGTGTTAACTGAACTTTATAAGCCTTAAGACCCAAATATTTATGCAAAATACGGTGTAATGACGTTTGTGGAATGCCTGATTCCAAAGAACGACGAGGAATGGACAAACCTGGGTTTTCTTCAACACTTTCGGCTACAGCAGCAATATTCTCGGCTGTTCTTGAGCGACGTGCACAGGTTTTATTCTTCACATCACTAACTTGTCCCAGCAACTCGAATTTTTCTACCAATTTATGTATTGCGGTCCGACAAGGTGCTTCACGACGACCCAAAAATGTTCGAGTTTTACATTTTCACCATTTTTATAGTGAATTTTAATATTTTCAATGCATTGTTGAATCGTGTATCGTTCCATTTTTATTAATGGCGTAGTTTCTACTTGTCAAATGTCAAAAAATGATAGCTCCAAAAGTGACATCTACCGAAATAGCGGGCTAATTAAAATAGCACCTCTTATTGGAAAACCCTTACCAATAAGCATACAGTAAAAAGAGAAGTCATTCAGAAGAAAAATTTATGACAGACTTTTTCTTCAATACATTGAATCCCACAGGGAAGTTTTTCCTTTTTAATAGTTAATAAAAGGCTGGAGTTGAATTCAAAGAATAAATAAAAGCTTTCAGGAAGAAATTTGCTAGGTAGGGAAAATACCAAATTGTACTAGATTTTCGTAACTACGTACTTAAGTACTGAAATGGTGGAAGTGTACAAGTACTTGTACAATTGTACCGAAAGTCCTATCACTGATGCATCCATCCTACCTACACACTCTCTCTCTCTCTTTCCAAGTTCAGATTAGTCGTTTTTTTTTGTGTGTGTGTAATCTACGTAAAAGGATTTACTATTCGATCATATCATGCAAACGTATCAGACAAAAATTTTACATCCTCACACACATCACATTATCATAATACCATTTCTCAATTATAAAAGTGAAATGCTTAAATTTTTCAACACATTAAAGTGTGAATGTAAATACCTACTATACATATGTTTATATGAAGATTATACACACAATTTAGTTAGTTCAGATCCTGACGACTTATCCTATTTATTTATTGGGCTGCAATCTTAATTCTGTAGTCAATAACTGTATTAAAATTGAAATTTAAAATTCCATTTTCACTGAGTATTTTGTTTAGCACTTATAATCTGTTGTGCAATTACGCTCCTTCCTATTGGTTATGCAATATCTCAATCTTACACTTACCAGTTATGGAAAACTTTTAATCGAATCTTATTACTTAAAGCAACAAGTGTGGGAACCAGGGTAATAATCTGGACCTTTCTAAATCTTCACTTTCAAAAGTCAATTACCCGCCCATTTAATGGAACACCATTCCCGATGAGATTGCTTAAAGTCATCACAGTTTGAGCACGGGATTACACCACTCCGTAAGATAGGAGAACTAATAAAACTACGACTTTTACGGCAGTTGGATCTACTGAATGTGTATGTCATGTCAATATGACAAGTTTTAATTGAATCCAGTAACTACATGTAGCAGCAAAGCATCACTTTAACCTTAATCTCGCCCCCTTACTTTCCCATGAACTAACGTTATGGGAGTGAATTGCAAGTTTAGATTGAGATATCCACATCTCGTATATCAAAATTTACCCTAGTCATCAAAGTTAACCAACTTTTCCAAGGCTGTTTGGATAGTTCAATGCTCGCTATGCAACAACTCCGGAATATAAATTAAAACTAGAAGCACAAAAAACGTAGCTGGACATAATTGGAGTATTTAAAGGCTAAAAAATATCGTAAATATTACCATTCATAGTGGGAAAATTTATATTAATCTCCTATCAAAAAGAATGAGTAACAAGGAATACAAAATCTTCAGAATTTAAAATATTTACTGAATGCCAAGATTGAAAGCAATCCCGATTGTCGAGCAATCGACAATTCACTAAGAACAGAACAAAAATTCTAGGTTTGAGTTAAAATACGTTTACACAAGGGTGGAGCGAAAATTGGCAAACATTTTTTTTTCCATTAATCACTTGGCCTATATATAGAATAATAGCCTCTTTTAGAAGTGAATTACTGTACAAACAGTTGGTTTGATGAGACTTCATCTTCGGCTGTCAATTTGACATCTAAATTTAAAAAAAAAAGTAAAAAAATTGTATGCAGCTATTCGCTTATTTTCCTACAAATAACCTTCCTGAATGAAAATAACGCAGAACTCACCCTCTCGAGTTCCACCAACCACCCACCCTTTTAATCAGTTTCTTTATATTCAGTTTTGGTTGTACTTGTCTCAAATTTCCTGAACTGCTGATGCTTCTGTAACTAATTTTGCACAGCGTTCGCATGGAAATTTTAAAATATCAATTTGAGTAGGAACGTCAAAGATCCTTTCCTGGAGATCTCTGTCAAATTTTTTTTGGCAGAGACGGCTCTGTAACTGTTATTGGCTCACAGTTAACTAGTTCAATGTAGTCATCTGCATTAAAATTAACATTGGCAATATCAAATTGACGACCTTGGTTTTCATTATGTTTTTGCTTGTTTCATTATGTTTTTGCTTGTTTGCTTTAATATCGTCCGAAGACCTAATTCTCTTCCTTTCGTCAGTCAGCATTGACAATGTTGCAAATATTCAGGGTGACCGTAGTAACCATTTCTTTGCAGTACTGGATCTACTATTTTCTTAAGCTTTTCAGGCAAAAATATTTTGTTTTTTAATAATGAAAAAAAAAATTATCTACTATGACAGTTAGACCTTAAGTTCAAACCAGGTTGGTGTGTAGATTTTCATAATGTATTCTGTAATAATATCTAAAATTACATGAAGGGTTTTCGATAGAAACATGCTATTTCAAGATTCTGTTGGCAGATGTTAACCATCTTGAGTCTGCCATCTGGCCTGGCTCTCGCCGTGTTAGACTTGGCGAAATTGTTTCCTTGGAAATTGCAATGCACGATTTAAGTGAGATTTTGCACAGTAATTACATTTAATCAGAGGCAACTATTCCGCATATAGGCTACATGAAAATCAAAAATATTTTTTTTTCGCTCCACCCTACTTTACACCGCAAATAAACAGCTCTACTTTAATTAGTCTTACCATCATTTCTCTCCCATAGAGTTTCATCAATATATCCTATTTTTCTTCTTGACCTTGCATTTAATTCAATAATCTCTTCACTAGCTTCCGTTCCATCATGTTTTGCCAATGAAGACACGTTTAATGTTATTTAGGGCAACTATTTTACTATTGGTTCAGGTTTGGTAATTGGAGTACCCTTCCTGCTGTGTGACCCAAAAGAGTTGAAGTTTTTTTGATCAAAACTTTTTACGAAATGTGCATACATACCCTGCAGCCGTTGATATTGTTTCTTTTGTTCCCTTTTTTTATTTTCATTTTGATAATTTAATTTTCTAGTCTCGTTTTTTTTTCATTATGATAATTATTTTGTTACTTATTATAATAGTTTATTAAATTTGGCGAGTTATTCCATAGATTTTCTAGAATTATCTGTTAGCTTATAGGTTTGTCCCCTTTCCTTTATTCTTTATATCTGTTTATTTGTTTTTGATTTAATTGGCTAACATACGTTATATTAAATTATTACATATACTATATATTTTTATCACCTGTTTTAGCATTACCAATAACTAACAAATTTATAAGCTTATTGCATTATTTTAAAAAAATTATTTATTTGAAGTGATGGCTTTCATGGTCACGAATTGTAACGTTATGACTGCCTCCCTGAAAGACTCCCTGTGCAGGCATATAATAAATTGCTTGATTAATAAATTTTTATAGAAGTTTTCTTTAATCCTCTCCAATTCAGGTATTGCCGAATTGCCAATCTATATATTCAGCAAGTTCTTGCTTTGTACACTGCCACTTTCTATATCTCGCCTTTGTTAATATATGGGAATTTTTAGAGTAACCGGTTTAAATTAGAGCCGAAGTAGAGCACATACCATGAATAACTTATTAGTAGATGAAACTATCTCCATCACTATGATATCGTAAAGATTAAGCTCAGATATTACACGCTGACAAAATGGAAGAACCCTATAGTCAGGTGGATGTACATTGAAATACAGCATCACCGTGAAAGTATGCATATAGTAAAAATGTCATAGTTTGGCATTTTACATTATTCATATGAGCCCATTTACACCATCTACCACCGGTACTATGGTTGCATTTACCCTCACACTCTTGATGAAGAGAATAAAGTACACCTCGAGACCCACTTGAGTACACATGCTAAAGTGCTTGTGGCAGTGCAACCCTTACCTTCATAATACCGTGTGAATGTATAAAACGGAGCATAATATCTATTAAGAATAATTATTCAAGATAAAGTTTATGAATAGCCAAACTATACACATAAATATAGGTAAGCTTTTACTCTTGATATGTTGAAAAAAAATATATATCAGCATACTTTACCGGGAATTTTCGGATCAAGGGAACTTAACTGAAACCTATAGTTCTTTACACCACGTTTGGAAAAATATTTAATGGGTATTACCCAGCATTTCTATCAATATCTCTATTTGCAAATGGAAAGGGCGTAACGTTCAGGGTGATTTATAAAAACATACCCAGATATTTTTAAGTCCTGTTGTCTCGAAAACCGTTAGGACTCCGCTCTCTACACCCATACAATGTTTTGGTTATCTAAGCATACAAATCCATAGCTTTCAGGTGTAACACCTAATACTGGACACTCTGTTAATGTTTAACCAATATCGTCTCTCTATCTATGTGAGCTAAAGTTTACACAAGGAATAACTAATGAAAAATGAATAACTCTCTCGGAGCATTCGCTCCTTCCAGTAATGACGTTGGACCACTACCTGAGCCGCCACCTTCACTAAAATTACACAGCCTCATTGTGTTCTCGAAGCCATTCTCGCTGGTACCGATTGATTGCCTTGGTAAAGTACCTCAGGAAACCGTCACAGTCCGTTTAAAGTATCGATCGGAAAATATATCTTCGCAATTAGGAGAAAGTTTTGCGCAGAAATAGAGTCCGCAACAGTCAGCGAAAAGGTACGGCGGTACCGCAGCAGTCAGCCAAAATGTTCTATAATTGCCACAATTTCTTCCATTTTCTTTTTGAAGAGCAAAACATCGGAGAGTTTTCGTATGGAGTACGGATTATGGCGACTGCATTTTGTATTTCAGAATATCCACTACAATGCTAAATCCCTAAATTTCTTCAATCTTCTACCTCTCCGTTTTACAGAATGTGAGTTCAGATGTGGATGTGGATCTTTTAAATCTCTATTGGCCTGCTAAAATCACCTACCTCCGGCTTAAAGTATTTCTACCGGCAAGCTTCCTTCGCACCTCCGAACGTTTCGCATTACAGAATCTGGACCCAGTTCTACTACAAGTAAACTGCGCAGCTTTGTCACTATCTTACTATGTAGCTTGCTTGCAGTACTAATCAAAGTTGTAAGCACAAAATCCTTTACTTGGAGAAAAATCGCCCGACTGTTGCAACTTCGTGAGAACTGATTTACTTTGCTTCCATATTAAGCTATAGTCGTGTAATTTCAGCAGAAGTATGCGACAGCATACGTCTTATTCTGTTGCGTATCTCCCTGTGAAATGCATTGAGGCCGTTTCACACTGCCGCGAAAGCGATTGCGATAATCATAGCGATAAACTAGCGACACAATTCCTTTCACACCAACGCGATAGATCACAGCGGTAATTACGTGTATATGCCTGAACCAAATAAAGATATTTGGGAAAAATCTGAATATGGAACAAATTAGAGTTTCCCAATTGTATTGGGTAGTATCGATGGTGGACATGCTAGGATTATATGTCAATTCAATGTGTACTAGCTCGACTTATATTGGATCGATTAATTTTTTAATTTAAAACGTGTTTCTTACTGAGCATCGTTGATATCAAATATAAATTTTTATATATTGACGTTGAAAGATATTGACAAAGTAGTTGCACAGGTGTTCTAAATATTTCGGCTACAGAGATGAACTTCGATAATGATTTGTTCGAGGAATACCGCCAAATGTTTGCTGATCACTATCAAAAAACACCTCATACCTCGATTGTCGATTAAGGACTCCCTTTAAAATTTCAATTGATGCGTCCTTTCGCAGCAAAGAATGCTCGACAAGAACTTCAGAAAGATCTGTACAAGACTTAAATTTATACAGCCTCACGAGTAGATAATTTAAAAGGCGTTTGGAATATCGGCGCAAAATGGAGAATTTTTACCAATCCTACTGCAACACAGCCTAAACAACTATAAAAGAAAGGCCCCATACGCTCTTCATATTTTTGTACAAACCGTAAATGATAACGATAATTATTACACTCAACATTTAAAGCCCTCCTAATTTGAAATGGAAGTTTAGATAAATTTTGAAGTTAATAGAAAAAGACCAACAGAAGAAATTTTCCAAATCCAAGAACGTTTTTGTACTTGCACTATAACCTACGTACGTAAAGTTAACACCGCAACTTCACCTGATTTAACTCGGAACGATCTCATAATTTTTCGTTCATTGTCGTGAAAAACCTAAATTTATCGCGTCTTTTTTTCTAAAGGACACACATCGCTAACTTGAAGTGAACTTAGCACCACATACAGTTTCCTTTAGAAAAAATGACGCGACAAATATATGGTTTTCACGACAAATTAACGACAAATTGTGAGTTAAATCGGGCGAAGTTGCGGTGCTAACTTTATATATGTACGTCTATAAACTCACCTAATTTAAAACTTCACACTTGTATTCTAGGCTAAATTTAGCCTCTAGGGAAGGACACAATAAATCAACTCTGGTCGCGGTGTCCGCAGGGTCGGTGTGGTCACCAATACTCTTAAACCAACCTGTATTCAACTTCTTGGCAATATAAAACCCCATGGAGTGTACTTTGTCCTTTTTATACCCTAGATGAAATCTAAAGGGTATACTAAGTTTGTAATTTCGTTTGTAAAAGCTATTTTGATTTTTGCATGTCCTTCTGTCCGTCCTCAAGATAACTCCAGAACGCGTGTACTTAGAGAGCTGAAATTTTGCACGTGGACTTCAATAAGAAAAGTAAAATTCAGTTCGAAAATGGGGCAAATTTGGTAACTCCTTCTTTGGGTTGCCATATAAAAATTTCATTTTTCACTACATATTTGGACATTGCCTGAGAACGCGTCAACGCAGATCGTTGAAATATTGTAAATGGGTTTTTCATAAAAATAGTATATATAATTTCAAAAATAAGCTAAATCGGGGAACCCCTTTTTGGTGTTGCCATATAAAAATTTAGGATTTTTACGTATGCTGTGAAAACGATGAGTCCTATACGGTTTATGAAATCCTATAAAATTGGTTATAATCATTTTTGCTGTTCGACGAACCGTTCTAGAGATATGTTCAAAAACCACTTCAAAAATCCAACTTGCGCAGATGGCTGACCATACGAAATTACAAAAGAGCAATCAACCAGGGTATCATAAGAATTGTTCTTAGACCATTTCTAGCTTTTTTACTTCTTTCTACTATTTTGATAATGTTTTAAATACAGATTATATAAAATTGGTTATTCCTTTAATTTTAATACATTTTTCAACACCCACTTGAATTTGCACTATCCATTTTGACCTGACTGCTCACGATAGATGACTAAAATTGTGCACGCTGTGATAGACATTTGAATCGCTCGTAAAACGCTGTAGAAATTCTTTGTATCGCTGTGATCTATGACGTTGGTGTGAGCACTTACATTCAAAACTGCATTATCGTAATCGCTATCGCGGCGGTATGAATTCAAACTCATGTCAAAATCACGCGTCCAGCTCTCAGGCTTGATTTTTCTTGAATTATTGTTAGTGTGCTTATGACGGGCTAGCTCAGAATAGACTTCTTTCCGAACCATGTTCATTACCTCTTTTGAAAAAGCAAATGCCTCTAATACAATGTAAAGGGTTTTCCAATAAGAGGTGTTATTTTGATATTCTAAGAAAATGCCATTCTTTGAGATAAATGATCGGATCTTAATTTCATTATAAAGAGGAAGGTATGCCGTTAATAACGAAAAATAACATCAGCCAAATGACCACCACGACCACGCCTACAGGACCATATCCTTTTCATGAAATTTTCCATAACCAAATCGCAAAGTGGCTGCCCTATGTCCTCGATAGCCTCACGAATTCCATCTTTGAGGTCGGGAATTGACGCTGGACTGTTGGCGTAGACCTTCCATTTCACGTGGCCCCAAAGAAAGAAGTCGCAAGGTGTTAAGTCACAAGATCTCGGTGGCCAATTGTGATCACCTCTTCGAGAGATAACACAGTCCGGAAACTTTTCCCGTAAAAGATCAATGGTTTCGTTGCTTGTATGGCACGTAGCGCCGTCTTGTTGAAAGTAAACGTTGTCCAGATCAATACCATCCAATTCCGGCCATAAAAACTCATTAATCATCTGTCGATAGCGCAATCCAACAATAACTCTTGGGTTTTCCGAGCCCCAGATGCGACAATTTTGCTTGTTGACGAAGCCATCGAGGTGGAAATGGGCCTCATCACTCAAGATGAGATTGCGATGGAATTCCGGATCATTTTCATGCATTTCAAGGACCCAATCAGCAAAGACTCGACGTTGTTGATGATCGGACGGCTTGAGTTCTTGTGTTAACTGAACTTTATAAGCCTTAAGACCCAAATATTTATGCAAAATACGGTGTAATGACGTTTGTGGAATGCCTAATTCCAAAGAATGACGAGGAATGGACAAAACTGGGTTTTCTTCAACACTTTCGGCTACAGCAGCAATATTCTTGGCTGTTCTTGAGCGACGTGCACGGGTTTTATTCTTCACATTACTAGCTTGTCCCGATAGCTCGAATTTTTCTACCAATTTCTGTATTGCAGTCCGACAAGGTGCTTCACGACGACCCAAAAATGTTCGAGTTTTACGAACCGTCTCTGCCACATTTTCACCATTTTTATAGTGAATTTTTATAATTTCAATGCGTTGTTGAATCGTGTATCGTTCCATTTTTATTAATGGCGTAGTTTCTACTTGTGAAATGTCAAAAAATGACAGCTCCAAAAGTGACATCTACGGAAATAGCGGGCTAATTAAAATAGCACCTCTTATTGGAAAACCCTTTATTATCCGTTTTCTGAGAATATGTGATATTTTTTTTTTGATTTTGCTAAATCAGTGGAAATATAAGTATAACAGTAAGCTTCGAAATTCTCAAAATTTATTGAGCTCCAATATAGAATACCAATACTAACACCAATTACATGTTACATATATTAAGCTTTTCACCTACCACAATTAGGCAAAGCCAGAAGCACCGCGTGAAACTATGGCATAATGGCGCTATACGATTTTACCCGGGATATGAATGTGGCAATGGACAAATAAATTACCTCATTGCATTATAATATGAAATGTGACGTGTGTGGTGTAAAATGATTAGGCGTGGTTCTTTGTCCCACCGACTCTGTATATGAATTCCTTTAAAAATGAAGTTTGCTATCAGGTGATAATTATATGCCAGTTCTGTGGATGCTTATCCACTGCTACAGGCAGTAGGTATGTAGTTGATAACTGATAAAATTAAAACGGAAATTCCAATCAAGAGCTATGCCAATTAAATTCAGAATTCAGATGCACTCCGTAGTGGGTGGTGGTGCGATTGAATTGGTATGTTACATAGTATTCCTTTGGGTCGGAAAATATAATCCCCAGAATGCGAAAAGCACTTTAAATAATTGCATCATAAATAAACTAGTCCAAGTCATAAACTTAGAAAATAAAAGCCCAGCATCTAAGCTGCCATTAAATTCACCTCTTCTGAGTATTCCATGTACGTTAGGCAATTAAATGCATTTACAGTAAGTGGAAATTAACTTTGAATTTGGACCATTAATTAGATTGTTCACCACAGTCAGAAGCATAAAGTGGCAACGAGTTTTACTATATGGATCTGCTGAATCCTCATAAATCAGTGGCATTTAAAATAGTCTACCAAACGGGTGTGTAAGCTAACAGTGGGCCAGGATAATCCCACTGATAGAGGCTAAGTATCAGGTGCTGGCTTCAGCTTATTTTCTCCAATTCAAACATGAAAGGATGACAGGCCAGCAATAAAATTTTATGTAATGGCATTTCGCTTGAACATTCGAACCAATCCGTGCCGACAACCCTGACAGGCCGTAATTTTCTCAACTCCAGAGCGTCAGACATTTAAAAATATTGTTGTATAGTAACTTTGAATCCAGGTAGTTTGAATCGACCGAGCATTATATATACATACATACATACTTATGTATGTAGTAGATTTCGACAATATTTAAAAAGGAGATACAGAACCATCTTAAGTCAATTCTAAATTTCTTTTTATACCTTAGTTGAAATCTAAAGGGCATACTAAGTTTGTCAAACCATTTGTAACACTTAGAAATAATGATGGTAGAGCAAAATGGATTGGAAACTCATGCATAAAATTAAAAGCTATTTTTATGTTTGGATGTCCTTCTGTTGGTCGGTCTGCCTGTCCGTCCGTCTCTCCGTCCTAACGAGAAGTAAAATTAAGTTCGAAAATGGGAAAAATCCGGTAACTATTTCGTATGGTTGCCATACAAAAATTTCATTTTTCCCTACATATTTGGACGCTGCCTGAGAATGGGTCAACGCACATCGTTGAAATTTTATACATAGTGTTTTCGTAAAAATTTACAAATATAATTTAAAAAACGATCAGTCCTGTAGAGGTTTTAATGTATTGAAAAGCTCTTCACAATATGAAATCCTATGAAATTGGTTATAATCATTTTTGCTGTTCGACGAACCGTTCTAGAGATATATTGAAAAACCATTTCAAAAATTAAACTTTGCGCAGACCATACGAAATTACAAACGGGCATTCATTTAGGGTATCATAAGAATTGGTCTTAGACAAATTATAGCTTTTTTACTTGTTTTATTTGAGAAGAAATAACTTTTAGACTGGTGCCGGAAAATTTTGTTAAGGTTATAATTAAGAATTTGTTCAAGAAGGAACTTTTTTTGACTTCTCCGGTATATAGCATAAGCTAAAAATGTTTTTAATTTGTTATTCCGTCACACAACGTTGGGTGACAAGTTTCAAGTTTTGGTTCGACTCATCACATGTCCCAAATAGAGAAATTGAGTGACTTGAAAAAACACATGAAAAATTAGAACGCAGAAAAGAAATGAATAAATGAAATAAATTGAGAAAAATAGAGAAAAAATTTGTTATGAAAAATTATAATTAAGATAAAAAACAAAAATTGAAATGACTATCAGAACCAGCTTAACCAAATAAGCTGACATTAAACACCAAGGAGACTAACTTTAGTGTACGATCACAACAAAAATAAAAACAACTCGTAAAGCTAAAAAATTAGAAAACAGAAACAAAACAGAAACTAGCATCGGCACTTTTTCTTCTTCTTCACGATATAAAGTGAAATTGCGAAATAGAGGGGTGGGGGCGTTAGGAGGTTGAAAGTCTTTTTTTGCAATTTTCCGCGAAATGTGACTTGCGGAAAATGTTACTCGTGAAAGTTATAGATTATTAAAATATCTAAAGCTTTCACCTAAGGAATTTTTCAACAGAACCTCAAATTTTTCGAGAAAACCGATTTTTCAGTTTTGAATTTTTTTCTCTCGTAAAAATAATTCAAATTACATGGAATTTTATGAAAGTTTACTTTTTTTTGCGTTGATTTTCATGTTTTTTTATTATTTACGTAAATAATGTGTTAAATTTCAATGACAGAATTTACTTTAATATAATATTACTAAAATTAAATTAATTTAATTAAGGAAATAGGGTTAAAATTTACTAAACTACAATTGGATGCCTCATCGGTTTTTGCTTTCAAAAAAACCTCCAAATAACGAAAAGTGAGCCGTTTTGAAAAAAAAAACCATGTGGATCAATTCATCCGTTGAAGCGGTACGTAGAACACCCGCGTGCTGAAAAATGTTGTTCACAGAAAATCTATGAAATCTATTATTGGAAATAATTTTGGTAGCGTTAAATTTGAAAAGAAAAACAAAGTATTATCTCTCAAAATACTTCAATCATCAATAAAAGTTAACGATGAAAAAGTAGTCATCAACCCTTTTATTATTATTCCAAAGAATTTCATTAAATATTAACAGCAAAGAAGATATGAAATAGTTTTTGGAATATGAACGTGCTTCACTTCCTGTGTCATGGACTCAGAATAAACATAAAATCTTAACTTTATACGGTGAATTTACAAGCATTAATGCTTTGCCAACCTGTATGTTAGGTTAGGTACGAGGGGTGCCGTAAGATAGCTAGCTTGCATCAGTTAGACCTGTAGTGGGTCAATTGTGTCCCTAGGCCCCATGGGATAACCTTTTCAAGCCGCCCAGATCAATCCTGCTTCCCTTAGGGAACTCGAGATATCTCCAAGATTCTTTGCCTAGATCCATCCTGCTTCTCTCAGAAAACTCAGGATAATCCTAATTTCGTTGTTTTGCAGCTCACCCTCACTTGAAAAGAAGTAGCTACCCAGTAGCCTACTTCTTTTATTCATCAGAGCGAGGCATTCGCAAAGCACGTGTTGGACGGATTAGATTTCTTTCCAGTCCTTACAGCTGCTATAGAAATCATTCGCCGCTATCGCCAGTCTTCTAGCATGGTCACCTATAGCCCAGTGAACCGTAAGGATCCCTACTAAATTCCTGGTGTTTGTTCTGCTGCCATCAAGCAGCTCCCTTTTATTTCTCCTGTCATATGCAGGCCACAATTTCCTCGCAATACCCCAGGTATCCCTGTTGGGCCACTAGAGGCTTGCCTTTTTATAGGCGCCCCTGATAATTTGCTCTTTTATAACTCCTATTGGGATCGTCATCAGCCATCCTGTTGACTGAGATATCTTTATGACCAGGTATCCAGCATAAGGTCACCATGTGCCTTGTAGCCAATACCTCAAGGCTAGTCTTGCATAACTGCACCAATTTTGATTTTACCAGCACAGCATCCATCGCCTTGATGGCTGCCTGTCTATCAGTATATATGCATATAGGTCGTGAGGGTGCTCTGCACATAGATACCTAGGTTGCGCGCCTGATAAATCGCTGCGAGCTCTGCCTGAAAAACACAGCATTTATCAGGCAGTCTATAAGGCTCGTGCCACTGCAGATAACTGGATTACTCTCCAGCTCCTATGCCCCCACTTGTCTCGGAACCATCCGTAAAAATAGAAAGATCGGATGCTATTACCAACTGCTTCCCATCGCAGGCACTCCTGGTGGGCATCGTTGCATTTATACCCCCACCAAAAGTCAGGATTGGTACTTTGTAGTCCGTTTCTGCTCTCCAATAACTACAGTCTATCTCCGCCGCCCTCAGCCTGACAGCACTAATAGCCGCTACACTTCTGCAATAGAGGTCCAGTGGCAGTATGTCAAGCATGACCTCCAGTATTGCCGTGGGCGTGCTGCGCAGACACCCAGTTGTTCCTATACAAGCAGCCCTCTGGATTTTTGACTGCACCTCCAGCCTTTCCTCCTCAGTGCCGTCCACCAGACCATGGAGCCGTAGCAGAGGATGGGCCGGAATATGGCTGTGTACATCCACTTTGGGTTTTAATTCCAATTTTTGTCAAATATTCTCTTGCATGTGTAAAAAACCAAACTCTCCTTCTTCACGCGTTCTTTTAGATTAACCTTCCAGCTTAGCTTGGAATCGAGTATGATTCCCAAATACCTTGCTTCAATGGAGAGAGTAAGTCTGAAACTTTGTACCCTCCTCCTTATTGTGAAAAGGGCCAGCTTTCGTCTTTGAGGGTTTTATATTTAATCTTCTATTAATAGCCCACTTATCCTGCATAAGCAGCGCATACTCGAGCCATTCACTAATAGTAGAGAGAAATTTCCAGTTAACAGGATCCAAATGTTGTCCGCGTAGGCAACTGCCTTTAATCCCTCTCTCTCTGTAATTTTACCAGTAGCCACAGGAGTGGTGATAGCACCCCCCCCCCTACCATACTGCGGTGTACATCTATAGACTGCTCTTCTCACAATAGTGTCACCTGAGCAGGACGTAATCTTTCTACTGAGGAGCATTGAGTTGATCCAGTCACATATACTCTTATCAACTCTCACCCTTCGCAGTCCATTATATATAACCTCCGCCTTCACGTAATTGAAAGCTTCCTCCATATCCAGGAAGGGGAAGGCACCTAGAGTGTATTCCTCATTTTCTAGGGATTTCTCAACAACGGATACTACTATATGCAGTACGGACTCTACCGATTTCCCTTTTGTACAGGCATGCTGGCTACCACTGCCGCCCTACTATTAGTCCAGTCAAATAAGCCGAAAAAATGCTAAAGATCGCATTTAATTTGTTTCAGGCTGCAATTTTGAGGGTTGGTGTAGGGTGGTCCTGGGAGTATTGTCGCAAAAATGCAGCCTCGCAGGACCAAAAAAAAGGGGTGAAAGACAATAAAAACACCCCCGAACGCATGACAATCTATTTGCCGAGCGTGCGGTTTGGAAGAGGTAAAATTTTTGAAAAAATTAAAAATGCTGTATTATTCAGAATATGATTCTAAATAAAAAAAGTCTATGGTGGCCAACCGCTATCTCGTAAGGGCGCGACAGGAACACCGAAAGAAGCTAAGGGTGGACACTTCGCTATATCCACTAACATGTGTCCGATTACTTCAATTCTGCAACATTTTCGTTCAAGAGGTAGCAACCAAAAGAAGCGTGAATTTTTCGACGATAGAATGGAAAAACGGGGGGAGTGAAGAAAGTTATCGGACTATATGTTGAGCAATATTTGCGCTCATGTTTTGCTGTGGTGACGTACTTGGAACATTTTTGAATTTTTCTTAGAATTTTGGCTGGTTGTGCAAAGCGAGCCGAGAATGATGATTTTTGCTTTGAATTTTTTCTTTTTAGATCAATATGGCTGCAGTTTTGCGCATTCGATGGTTTTTAGGGTTTTAGGTGACTGCGATTGCGTAGGCGGGGAAGAAAATAATGTTATGTGATTGTGTACATTTATTGTTTGTTTTTAATTGTTGTAAAGGGTAGGATATGGGATTGCAGGCTACACAGGAAGAATGAAATATAATAAATTAATGGTATAGACTAGATGGGTGCGATCTGGGTTGGTTAGATTGTTAAAAATAGAAGCGTTACCTTATTTAAAAATTTATTACTGACAAATCATAGTTATATAAAATTTGCAAGTGCTTTCTTTTTTAAATTTAATTAAAAAAGGGTTTACTAATTCCCAATATGATATAGTGCAATAATTGTCTCTTGCAATTTTCAAATCAAAAAATCAAATCAAATTAAAAAGGATTTGTTTAATCATATTGATTCTACTTTGTGTGGGCACTTGGTGGAGCACATTATGTAAGGTGTTATAAATTTTAAGCAATTTAAATAGTTTAAAAAAACACTTGGCAATTTACGTTCAACTTTATAAATGTACATATTTGTCATTAAAGCCGATGCGTTTCGTTCGATCAGAACATTATCAAGGCTAAACGACTACTAATTATCAATTTTGATTGTGCTGGCTAGATGCTATGAGAGCTAATTTTAACAATAACAGGGTCTAGCAGATGGCTTCTGCTACTGAAATCAATTTGGTCATTAACTAGAAAAGTACCATTCTTCTGTTGCTTTCTGATTTCATAGATTTCGTACTTGTCTAATATTTTTCCACCTTTTAAGAAATGCACAAGTTCCATGTCGTTTAAATTAGCTGTATGTTTATTACCGCGTAGATGTTTTGCAAAGCCAGAGTTCGGGTTATTGCATTTACTAGATTTTATGTGTTCAGAAAATCTTGTCTTAAGAGATCTTTTTGTCTTCCCTATATAAACAGCTTGGCAATCGTTGCAGTTAAGCTTATAGACTCCACTTTTATCCACTATATCAATTTTAGGTTTTATCTTATTATTGGAAAGCAAATTTTTAAGAGTATATCTATTGGAAAATGCTGGTACTATATTAGCGTTTTTTAAAGTAGTCTTGAATTTATTAGATAAACCTTCTATATGTGGAATTTTCTTATATATGGCATCTAGACTATTACCCCGCACTGAAGAATCTGGAAACTGGAATCGACAACTTGATTGAAACATTTTTTCATTAGAATACAGATAATTGTGCTCTCTGTATATCCATTATTTATTGCTATAGTCAAGATGGTGGACAATTCTTTATTAAAATCAGTTACACTAAGACCAACTTTTAATAGTCTGTCAATCATACAGTGAAAAGATGCCATTTTTGTATTCCAAGGATGACAAGATTTACTAACAATTACAGTGTCAGAAAATGTTGGTTTTCTAATAATATTGTAACATAATTTGTTATTGTTAATTTTAACCGTCAGATCTAAGAAATTGATTTCATTATTGCCTACTTCTACAGTAAATAAAATATTTTGGTTTAATTTATTTAGAGTTTTACTCACAAAATTTTCAAGTTGTCGTTCGGTTCCCGTCCAGATGCATAGAATATCGTCTACATATCTATTTATTTATTTATTTATTTATTTATTCAGTCTACCGATTTTAACAATCTTACAGACAAGAAATATTACATATTTACATGCAAGCTATGTATAATATATTTAGGCAAGCATTAGAAACAATCATAGATCATAAATCATTATTAACATAATCATAGACATCATTATACGAGGAATCATTAATTATAGAAATTATTATAGATGCATTAGCTAACATTTTTCCCTTAGAAATATAACATAGACACAAGTCAATTACAAAGTTATATCGAATATATCCTTAGAAAACATAATTAAATGTCGCTTTGAAGAATTAATTAATAGCAAGGGTTAAGGAATAATGCAGAAAATGGAAGGAAAACTAGGTGGAAGGAGAAGCACAGGACCAAGTCGAGGTGGGAATCGAACACACGACCCTAGGGATGGTAGCCAGCGTGCTTACCAACTGAGCTACCGAGGCCAAAATAAAATATTTTTCATAATAGGAAGACCAGAATTAAAAAGCTCATTTCCTAGATAGGAATCGACGGAAACAAATTACTAACATCAAATGAAATTAATTTAGCGTTATTAGGTATATAATTCTAGCGAATTTTTGATTGAAAATTTGGGTTCAAAGTGGATAAAAGTGGAGTCTATAAGCTTAACTGCAACGATTGCCAAGCTGTTTATATAGGGAAGACAAAAAGATCTCTTAAGACAAGATTTTCTGAACACATAAAATCTAGTAAATCCAATAACCCGAACTCTGGCTTTGCAAATCATCTACGCGGTAATAAACATACAGCTAATTTAAACGATATGGAACTTGTGCATTTCTTAAAAGGTGGACAAATATTAGACAAGTACGAAATCTATGAAATCAGAAAGCAACAGAAGAATGGTACTTTTCTAGTTAATGACCAAATTGATTTCAGTAACCGAAGCCATCTGCTAGACCCTGTTATTGTTAAAATTAGCTCTCATAGCATCTAGCCAGCACAATCAAAATTGATAATTAGTAGCCGTTTAGCCTTGATAATGTTCTGATCGAACGAAACGCGTCGGCTTTAATTTTTTTGTTTTTTTAATAAAATGACAAATACATTTATAAAGTTGAACGTAAATTGCCAAGTGTTTTTTTAAATTATTTAAATTGCTTAAAATTTATAACACCTTACATAATGTGCTCCACCAAGTGCCCACACAAAGTAGAATCAATATGATTAAACAAATCCTTTTTAATTTGATTTGATTTTTTGATTTGAAAATTGCAAGAGACAATTATTGCACTATATCATATTGGGAATTAGTAAACCCTTTTTTAATTAAATTTAAAAAAGAAAGCACTTGCAAATTTTATATAACTATGATTTGTCAGTAATAAATTTTTAAATAAGGTAACGCTTCTATTTTTAACAATCTAACCAACCCAGATCGCACCCATCTAGTCTATACCATTAATTTATTATATTTCATTCTTCCTGTGTAGCCTGCAATCCCATATCCTACCCTTTACAACAATTAAAAACAAACAATAAATGTACACAATCACATAACATTATTTTCTTCCCCGCCTACGCAATCGCAGTCACCTAAAACCCTAAAAACCATCGAATGCGCAAAACTGCAGCCATATTGATCTAAAAAGAAAAAATTCAAAGCAAAAATCATCATTCTCGGCTCGCTTTGCACAACCAGCCAAAATTCTAAGAAAAATTCAAAAATGTTCCAAGTACGTCACCACAGCAAAACATGAGCGCAAATATTGCTCAACATATAGTCCGATAACTTTCTTCACTCCCCCCGTTTTTCCATTCTATCGTCGAAAAATTCACGCTTCTTTTGGTTGCTACCTCTTGAACGAAAATGTTGCAGAATTGAAGTAATCGGACACATGTTAGTGGATATAGCGAAGTGTCCACCCTTAGCTTCTTTCGGTGTTCCTGTCGCGCCCTTACGAGATAGGGGTTGGCCACCATAGACTTTTTTTATTTAGAATCATATTCTGAATAATACAGCATTTTTAATTTTTTCAAAAATTTTACCTCTTCCAAACCGCACGCTCGGCAAATAGATTGTCATGCGTTCGGGGGTGTTTTTATTGTCTTTCACCCCTTTTTTTTTGGTCCTGCGAGGCTGCATTTTTGCGACAATACTCCCAGGACCACCCTACACCAACCCTCAAAATTGCAGCCTGAAACAAATTAAATGAGATCTTTAGCATTTTTTCGGCTTATTTGACTGGACTATATACACTTCGTATAAGTACCTTAAGCAAAAAGGAGGAAAGACTGATAGGTCTACAGTACTTTGCCTTCATATGGCCCGTTATGCTTCCCTTAGGAATGAAAATTACCCCCACCTCCCACCATGCCCTAGCCAAGAAACCAAGCCTCAGGCAGTTTTTAAAAATCGGCACTAGCCATTTAATCCTGTGCGTCCATGCCTTCTGAAGAATAATGGGTCTCAGTCCATCCACCCTTGATGCTTTAAGGGGTTCCAACGAACAGACTCCCCATTTTATAGCTTCTTTTCTGAGCATGAAGCTGATCACCTCCTCCTCTCCGCCTTGTAGGTGCCGTTTCATAGAAGTCGACACAGTCGGGCCTATCTCTCCACTGCCAGGAAAGTGGGCGTCAAGAGTTATGCTCGAAGCCATTATGCAGCTAATAGTTTTATAGTATTCGATGGGTATCCTGAAGTAAATAAAACTGTAACAATAACACTTACAGCTGAACGTTCAAGTCGTAAGAAATCTGCAAGCATTCCAACATTTGAATATCAAGATATAAGTAAAGTTCCGTTTTCGTAAGAGAAATTTTTATCCAATCAAAGTAATAAAAAAAACTTAATACAAACTATATCAGAAAACTGCAATCAGATAGATTTTTGTACAAGCAACCTCCCGAAGATGCCGATGCATTAATTACAAATACTGCAATTGTACTAGCAAAACACGATGCTAAGACTGTCGTCGTCGTGGACCAAGATATTGATTTACAAGTACTTCCGCATCAACTAAATTGATATGGTCTCAGTATTTTTTTTTTTTCAACAAAACCAAGTTCAAGCAATGAAAAGGATTTATTTTACACATCTAATTATTACAAACACGAAACGTACACAAATATAATAGAATTTCTTCACTCTTTTTCGGGTTGTGATACAACTTCCGGTTTTGCTGGAAAACGAAAAAAAAACAATAGTAAAATCGTTATTGAGCTACAAAAATACATCAAGCCTAGCAAGTTGTTTTTTTTTTTTAAGATGCAGACCAAGTAAGCATTGCAAAAATGGATCTGAACTTATTGGTGGTATTTATAAAAGTATAAAGATGGATATGTCATTAAATCAATTAAGATTTTAGCATTACCAACTGGCAACTAATAAATCTACTTTTAAATTGGAGAAACTTGGCTTGGTTTTCGGACAACGCGCCGGATAACAAAAAAGCTATGCAATGGGGCTGGAACGAACATCTAAGTAGACTCGTGCCAAAATTTATCCCAGACAGTTCAGATTTAATTCCCGAAATTTTTTTAAAAAGTATTAGCTGAAGCTGTGAAAGTGGTTGTAATAAACAAAGATGTGCCTAACGAAAACACGGCGTAAAATGTACCAATTCATGCAGTAATTTGAATGATAACTGCTCAAATAGAGATAAAGAAATATTTGAAGATGTAAGTGATGTGGAAGAGACTATTGATGAAGAGTTAGCAATGTTGAAATCGAGGAGCTCGATGATGCCAATAAACTCGAGTATCTTTCGGAATTTGAAAATTTTATTGATGAAGAAGGACAACCACAATGCAAACGATGTAAAATTCATTAGAATTTTATAATTTCACATAAATTTTTTATTTTTATAAAGAAATATCAATAAATTAATTATTCTACTTAATAATTACGTAATCTAATTATACCTAAAACAGATTACTCATCGTTATACTATTTATTTAGTGAAAAAATAGCAAAACATACGTTAATAAAATTCCACACTGGACCAACGAGTCTTAACCCTAGCTTACGATTTGCAGTACGGTACGGTGCATTGCCATGAAAAACTTAAGTTTCACGATGATTTTCGCCTCTGTCTTCAATTAGATTGATTCAACTTTAGTAATATTACATTAAAGTAAATTCTGTCATTGAAATTTAATTCATTATTCACGTAAATAATAAAAACAATTGAAAACCATACAAAAAAATGAAAAATTCGTGATCCGAAAAGTCATTTTTATTATTTTTCTTAATTTTAAGCGGTTGCTTAAAAAATTAACCATCAACGTATATACAGACCATTTTAAAGTAGGCATTTCAATGGTTAAAATGAGCCTGGCTAGAATATTTAAATCGTGGAATTTTTTTTTTTTTTTAAAGTACATGTCTCCCATTCAACGCAAAAAAATTATACTTTCACAAAATTTCATGTATAATGTGAATTACTTTTACCAGAGCAAAAAATAAAAAACTGAAAATCGGTCTTCCGCCATTTTCTCGAAAAATTTGAGGTTATGTTGAAAAATGAAAGATATTTTTATTATCTATAACTTGCACCAAGAACATCTTCTACCTATTAATTATTTTTGGAAGTTGTTCAAAGTGCTTTTAAAACGTGTCAACCAATTTGAGTTAGCCTATGCTGAGGATAAATATAAAAAAGGAAGGCAGGTGCCGGTTTTAAAGGATATACTGGAATTCAGGGTATTCTATGACAGAATAAAAACATTTGTTTTTCTCACAATTTACTTCTATTAAATTATAGTTCAAATAATGAAAAAATTAAAAAATAAATAGAGAAGAAGAAAATCTTAAAATAATAATTAATAATGTAATAAAATAAGGCAGCTTTGGAAGATTCTTTAAAACTGTTCATACAAATTAACAAAGGCATTAAAGATTGATTTCAAATAATTAAATGTATAAATGCGAGTAAAGGAGTGGGAAATTCACTGGCTTAAAAGAAATTGCGAAACAAATATCACACTTTACCATCCTTGGAGTCAACTTCAATGGAATCCAATCAAGCTGAGTAATACACCCTTGGAATCGTACTCTCGCGTGCCATCCTGACAAGGGACTAAGACATGTATAGTGATTTATTGTCAGCTATATGAAGAATTTCTGTTCATTACTTTTTCGTTCTTATCTTTTTATTCTGCAGGGCTGCTCGTATGAGCATAAACAAAAGATCTGTCCCTTTCATTGTGTCTTTTAATCAGAGGGTGGCAGTACGGGTAACTTCCTTAGATAGGAATACTTTAAGTTCATATACGGTGTTGATTTGTTCACTCTATTGTATACTATTCAACTTTTTGTTTTTTTTTTAGGAAATTGCGCCTTGACAAGATAAAAGAACCTATGCTTGTTTACATTTGATTAATAGAGCATAATATGTAAGTAGACATGCCCTTTGCATTAAGTCTTGTTGAGAATTTATGTAATTTCTGTCTTCTTATATGCACTACGCAGAATGTGGATTATTTGTCGTTTCAATTTACGAAATTGAAAATTTAGAATCTTTTCTTTTATGTTTCGTTACATTGTCTGTATATCCTTTTAGAATTTTTCTTTGATTATGGATTCTCTCCATAGAAAATCGACAAATGCAGCTGTGTTAACCAGTAATTGTTTAGAAGCTTACATTCTATAAAAATAGGTAGGTACTGTGTGAAATACATACACCTAAGTACTAGTAATCGTAGTAATAATAATTAATCTATATAAATAAAAATATACTGCTGTTCGTTGGTAAACGCAGCACTTGAAACCTGCTGGACCGATTTTCAATTTTTTTTTTCTTATTTTTGTAATAGTCCGAATATGGTTTTTAGGGAAAGAAAAATTGGAATCGGCAACCCCTTCTTGGTGTTGCCATACAAAACTGTGTTTCTTCACTATCCATCGACGTGAAGAGCTCAAATTTTGTAAACGGCATTAAAAAAAATGTAAATTTAAGTTAAAAAATGGGACCAATCGGACAACTCCTTCGTAGGGTTGCCATACAAAAATTTCATTTGTGACTATATATTTGGGCACTGCCTGAAAAGGGGTCGATGTATAGAGTAAAAATTGAGTACACAGCGTTTCCATAAAAATAGTTAATGAAATTTTAAAAATTAATTAAATTGGGTAACCCCTTCCTGGTGTTATCATATGAAAATTTGGTTTTTTACAATATACTTCGAAGCTGCCTGAGAAGGCGTTGACGTGAAGAGCTCATATTTTGTATACGGCATTTTTAATGAAAATTGCAAATATAGGTCCAAAAGTTTAGCAAATGGAAAAACCCTTTCTTGGTGTTGCCATACAACACTTTAATTTTTCACTATATATTTAGACACTGCCTCACGCATCGACGTAGACAGCTGAAATTTTGTACATGGGCCTTTTGTAAAGAAGGGAAACTTATATTCGAAAATGGGACCAATCGGGAAACTTCTTCGTAGGGTTGCCATACACAAATTTCATTTTTTACCATATGTTATGGCACTGAGAACTTTCCGAAGTTACACGCACACACACTCACACACACACACAGCCACAGGGTGAAACCCTAGAGTACGGAATCGCGTAATTAAGTCAGATGATAGCTTATATATTATGAATCTCTAACCACCCATTTTCAACATCCACCCTCACCAATCTAGGCATCTATAATATCGCTGGGCAACTCCGGCGGATTCCCCCTAGTTGGTAGATATATTTGTGATAGAAAATAAATGAGCTAAGCTATATTCTAACAAAGGGAACAATAACCTGCATTAAAGTGAAAGTTCAGAAAAAATAATAAAAGAAAGTTTCAAGTCTAAAAGATACAAATTTAGTACCTACTGCATTTTACAATTTACTTTAAGTTTATTTTAAATTTATTATAAATACTGCTCTTTAGGCTAGAAGAGAACATGAACTATTATCTCATAGAAGGGTTATACGAAGTGATGTAAATAAAGTAATTATTCCACAAATTCACGACCTAGTCTTGGCGAAAGTAAACACAATAAATTAAATTAAATTGCAAGCTTGGCATATTTAGTGTCATTCACATTTATTTGCATTTTCAATTGATGGGGAATAGCGAATTGTGACCCAGATAAACAAAAATTATTAATTAATTGCAAGCTTTACACTTTGAGATTTCTCAATATCGCGCAAATCGAATATTGGGCAGATTGTGATTGCAAGAATTTGAGTGACCCTCAATGCGAGGTATTGTAATGGGGTAAGATCGCGGAGTACAGTTTGGAATTAAGACGAAGCGGGTAATAACTAAAGTGTGACGAACGGGCCGTGAATTTATGCGGAAGTTGAGTGCGATTTATAAAGAGTTATCGAAGTTTCTGTTCTATATAAAATCTAGTGTAGAAATGTAGATACACAACAAATAGTGTTTAATATTTGAAAACAAAAATGATTACAATGTATTAGCAGTGCTAAATATGTGAAAAAGTGTTTTATATAATAATAAAATGATAAAAAAGTGTTAACCTCTTGTGTATTGGAAGAACCTACAAAAAATCCCTAACAGTGAGTTCGAAGTTGCGTTCTAAATGCATTGACACTGTTTGCAGTTTACATAGTAACGGGTAAACTATTCCATAATCTGATAGTCTGGAAGAGGTAAGAATTTTCCATAACTGATTTACGGAAACGTGGCATTTTTAGGTTTATGTTCCGCTGCGAGGAAATAGTCTGGAAAAGTTCTCGGAGATATTTTGGGTTATTGGACGGCAGTATCCCGAACAAAAGGAAGAGCGCTCAATGTTTTAAAAAATATTCCAAAGAGCAGCCAGTGGAAGTCTAAAATAAGAAATCTTCGCAACCTAATTATAAACTGAATGCTGTCGTTGAATACAACCTCAATTTTATGTGCACATATTTAATCTGGTTTGGGAAAAACAACGCTTCCAACGATAAATGAGGCAGAATCAACATCTGTACTAAGATCAGACGAGTATTATAAGGAAATGTATCGGCCTAGAGCCAAAGTCTACGCAGTCCAGCAAAACTTTTTCTCAATCTGACCTTAATATAATCACAGATCTTCATACTGCTGTGCTGTTTAATTCTCTCCCAACTTTATTCAGCATAGGTAATGGAGAGCGTTTCAGTACGTGACGGCAGACACATCGAAGGCGTTATTATAAAAATTTATAGACAGTGACTTTGCGGAATTAAGTTGCAGACCATTGCCTATAGACCAGGCATATATTCTATCCAGACCACTATTTATTCGTGATATGCACTCCTCGATCAATAGGTCGACTGAGATACACCTGAGCATCATCCGCGTAGAGATGTATTTCTACATCACGAACAGCTTTTGGCAGGTCATTAATGAATAAACTGAATAAAAGTGGATACAAAACCGATAGTTGGTTGACCCCATACTGTAGAGGCAGTAGTGTAGAATAAACATTTTGACCCTGGCTCGCTGACCATGCTCGCTCAGGAAGCTATCCAACATGAGTGCTGCTGATCTACCAAATTTAAAAGAGAAACAAAGCTTCTCTATATGAGTTCCATGGTCAATACTAACACTATAAAAAGCTTTCGATAAATCCAAAAAGACTAGGGTAGTGAATGTGTCACAATCCATCCATGAAAAGCTCAAAGGCCTGATAGCCAGTAATAGTAGTATAATCGTATTCAATTTAAGTTATCGCTATGTAGACAAAGAACAAAAACGAAGTACTTACATTGGCTGCGATAACTTAATGACAACACTTAAAAAAACTTAAATGACACCACAGAAATAGTACCGTGAAAGTGGCTCTATTCTATATTGCGATAAAAATAATATGTAAAACGGCATACATACAAGTGGGATTGTAATTGGCCAGGGCATTAAAATAATAAGACCTAATTTGAATTTACTTGCTTTTGTATTTTTAATATAAACGAGATCGGCTGACTTCGACTTTTCTTCTTTACTCACGAACGGACTGTATTATCTCTCCGGTATGGAACGTTCCTCGTTCTTCTCCCACTTGACGTTAATTGGGTTTACACTGCGTGTTTTCGATGTATATGTGTTGTATATGGTGTTTTCAGAGTTGGTCAAATCCTAGACGCAAATCCGATTAATGATCTTTCCGCTACCTAGCGCGTCTAGAAATAACCAATGTATGTAAGTTCTGTGAAATGCAGCATACTTTATTTCAAATCACAAGACTATTTCGGCTTAAGTAAATATAGGAAAATAAATATCTCCAACAAGCATATAAAAATCTGTAGAAGACAATTATTTATAATATTTATATAATATTATCAAACTACCAATGTTTAACAGTGACATAATTTACTACTATGGATGATAATGCTGATAATGAGCTCTAAGTAAACTGCTTCTCATATAGTTTTTTATTCCAAATTCCAAGTTTCGTGAGATGTCCTTGTAGTTACCTCTAAAGATCTATGACTCTGGAAGTAACTATAGTTTTAACCCATTAAAAAACATTGGTAACTATATAATAACATATAACTAGGGGAAGATTGTCAAGGTCAGCTTGTCGGACAAATGCGATATTTTAAGTTTTGACTACTCTCAGTGACAGCGAACTTTTCATGACATTGCAGATTTTGAGCGTGATCGCATAGCATATATTGTACACTTAGTGAATTTGAAATTCCAAAAAAAGGTTATTTTAACATCAGTGAATACAGCCAGAAAGTGAGGAGAAAATACAATTATTCACGAAAGCATTGTGAATTTTTTGTATGGTTCATGCGTGAAAACATACCAAGAGGAGAATCCCATCCTGTAGCATGTTTGGCTGTAGTGTCACGAGATGCGAAAATGGCGCTTGTCGTCAAGGCTGGTCACTTTGTATAGTCAGGGTGGTCCCATTGTGATTGTATGCTTCGAAGACGCCCAAAAACGTCCAGTGCAAATCACAACGAAGTCCGCCAATAAAACACCATCTAAAGAAAAATAGCCGCCAAAAAAGCACAGAAAAGCCCTTTTCGGACAATGTAATCAAAATTTTGATTTTTTTGAAGAATTTTGTACTTTTTTACAAAAAAAAAATATTTTTAGTTTTAAATTTTACATAAATTTAATCCTTTTTTTTTTTTTAATCAGGCTCCAAATTCCGCGCCTCCTGTAGGCGCATTCACCGACAGCAAAATAGCGTGCAAAAAGTGGCAATTTGTCCCTACTAAAATGCTATCGTGCTTCACTTTGTATGGGAAATGACAGATAAATACTACGCTACTATTCATATCAGTGAACGCGACCAGGTATATCAATATATATTGTTGACAGGTGCCACTTGATAATGACATTTGAGTCAAATTATTACTCATCAACCAGCACCAGTCTGTTGTTTTAGCAGCGATAAGATCATATTATTTTAAATGTTAAATTTTTTCTTTGAAAAAATTAATTAATAAAAATACTTTTTATTAATGGGTTAGGAAGATGACGAGCAAACCGAGCAGGGCATATTTTAGAAAGAAAAGAAAATTGCAATAAGAAAACTCAGAAAAGCGTAAAAAATGTCACCTTTCTTCGCGAAGGTAACAATAGTTACAGCTGACGATGACGTGGTGAACACAATAAATAATGAATCTGAAAGCAATAATAATGAATCGGTATTAAATCTATACAACGGCGTAACGAAAATTGTGTAGAATATTCTTACATTCAATGCATTTTATAAACTTGGTTTTGCTTAAACCTAGTTCTTTTCCCACTTTCGTCTTATTCCATATAATATTGGAAAAAATTAGCAAGACAATAAGGAAAAATTCCAGATGTGGAATTCTCTCACAGAATATCAGTGTAAAAAAGTGACGGAATTCTCACACACACTGCTGATTTTACAGATGTCATTCACAAACAAAATAACAGGGCTATTAAAGTTTATCGGAGCAGATCGTATGTACATTTTAGTCCAGGTTTTATGCTATTATTAGCAGCATATAAGCTTTATATTGAAGTTTTTCCTATAATCTGGTACCACTTTCTCCCTAAATTAATAATTTGTACGAGCAACTAAGTATACACTCGTTCGTAAATATTGACTCTGGACCACAATTAAATTTAGCGAAAAATAAAACATTTGAATTTGAGCATTTGAATTCGGTTGGCTAGAGCCTGCAGATTCATTCTGAAGAAAATCCTTAGCACGTCCAGATTTTTCAACTTCACAGTTAGTCCACACTTTTTCCAATAAATAAAAAGGAAAAATTTGTTAAAATAAAAAGAACGACAAATTTACCAACAATTTTGTCCGGTTTTTCCAAAAAGGGAAGAGTGTAGGGATTTCTTTGGATATAGTGGAGATTTTAATTTTTACTTTTTCTGTAGCATGTCCAAACTTTCTCCATATGATTTCATATACGAAAATAATGGAAAAATAATGGACAAATCAAAGAGCAGTTTTAAATATTGTCCGAAATTGTCCACTGCTTTTTCAATTCTTATCTAATAGAATATTTCTATGGAAATTCGATAGATTTTCCAAGGAACGGCCAAACAGGTCGTATAAAACTACAGATATAGTAACTACATGGTTTTGTGTTAAATTTTTTATTTATTTTTTGATAAATATTGGAATTCCGTCCAATATTTTTGTAGTATAACTTGAAAAATGTCAGGACATCGAAACTGCTGTTAGGAAGATACCTTCCCAAAACATTTAAGGAGATGACTGATGTATCGGTTTTAAATAAATATTTAAATTATTAAAATCCTTTTTACTAATTCAGTCTTGTAAATATTTATTGATGTATTATTTAGAATTGTGTTAATAATTAGTTTAGTTGGAAATTACTCGGTGGTCAGTTACATGCAACTCAGAAGAGTTATTATATAGAAGACTTCCATGCATGCACAGTGGTGTACCTAGAGGCTGGTGCGGATCCCAATTTGCTGCCCTTTCTAAGTCAACCAAAATCTGGAGTGGTTATTAGCAATTACTGAACATAAATAAATAAATATATTTGCTGTCTTTAAACCGAGTGTATGCATAATGATAAAATATAAGCATACTGTATATATTTATTTTTCTTGCTTTGTTATTAGAAAAGTCTTTTCGACATTCTCAAAATTTTTATAATCTGTTCACTATTTTCTATGGACACTATTGCTACTCAATTGTAAATCAATCATTGTGAAAGGAAGATAGTTTTTAATTCATTTTAATTTGGAGAAGCTCTGTTCGCTATACTAGCCACACTAATACCTATTGTTAAAAAAATTCTTAACAATATTACTACATATGTTGGGAACAGAGTTTTACACCAAAATTTTTGAATAAATATTAGAAATTTAGGAGACACATACACGTCTTTCCAATGCCTTGCTTGTTGTTGAGCAGGTACAAACATAAAACTCTAGATCTCTTTTCTTTTCATATGAAGCTGTTCGTCGTCATTGTCAACAATTTTGGGTCCAACTTTGGTAGCATCTCCCAATATTTCACTCAATACGTGTTTTCACAAAGCGGATGAACATTATAAAATATAATCATTTGCCACTCTTTTTCGTCGCATGTAATCTGCGCTTTTACATTTTTTGTTTTTATTCCTGAAGTTTTCAAAGAGAGTTTCATTTTTTTTTATATTTTCTTCCTTCTTTTCTTTTCTACTTGTTAACATTTAAATGGTAAACATTTCTTAACTGAACTTTTCTGCGACCACCATGAGGTAATAGTCGTAAGTGCGTTCCTTTTCCTTATAGGCGATTTCCAAGACCGATGGGGTGACGTTTCCAATAACAAAAATGGTGCTGAAGAAACTGTTAACAGTGGATGTGTGCTAGGGTGGAAGCTAAATTCTTTTTGGGCGCCACGTGGTTTTTTTCGGCGACGAATTACCGCGAAACTCTATGCTTGACTCGCCAGATCTTCAGCGTGTGATATATGTATATGTGACTGTATCACGATTTTCAAAAAAAATCCAACAGGCTTGAAGAATAGTCCGAGATCCCGCACAAGATCCAATTGTGTGGTACCTATATACGATAATATCATCTTCTCAAACACAGAAGGAAACACAACAGGCTTGAACAAAACAATATAAGATTTTCGTGGGATATATATATATATATATATAATTCTATTATATTTTCCAATAATAAGAACATAAAATTCCAACAGGTATTACATCTCTGCCCGCACGCTACACTTCGGGCGAGAAAAAAAGCAAAAAGAAAAATCCAAAGACATCACTGATTTGGCGGCATGATCCAATACCCTTATCTGGATGGAATTCATGTTTTCTTTTTCGTTTTTTTTTCAAGTTTTATTCTGATTTCTGTTTTCCGTTTTTCAACAATACTGCAAATATTCTTTAAGAGGAGTCAGTACTCAGCAAAAGTTTCAATTTAGATACCAGCGAGCCTGTAGGCAATAAAATTTACTATACGTAGGTTTGTGTCCTGAAAGTGACAAAATTCATATAAAATTAGCTTCGACCTGGACCACAGACCATATTAGAGACATCTAGCGTAAATGACAGAAACCCAACATGCGAAAAAATTATACAATTTAAGACGAAAAATGAATATTTGCAGTTCAAATAAATTGAAAATTTTTAACGAGAATTAACTCTCTTAAATTTTTTTTGCATAACATTGTTAAACATACTATTTTCTTTGTATTTAAAAAAAACTTTCAAATAAGTATTGCAATTTCTAGTCGGTTAAATATCGGAAGAAAAAACAATTAGAATCAAATAATTAAAAAAAGCGCCCCTAGAAATGAAAAAAACTGGTTGTTATTTGCTAGATCTAGGGTTTATCTCTCTAAAATAGTCACAATTTAATGAAATGAGAATACCTACTAAGAGGAATTTAATCTAAACACTTGAATCTTTATCATTTATTACAAGTTTGCAAGGTAATATGTCCGTTCCAAATATGTTTTTTAATATTTGCCGACGTTATTTACTAGATGTCTTCGTTACCTTTAATTTAAGATCTAAATTTTTATTCTGCTACAAATAGTTTGCTAAAAATACGCATTGAAAATGTATGAGCAAATATTGGTACTGACTCCTGTTAATAGACTTCTTACTTTTGTATTTTCGTGAAAAATGACGCTTCCGTACTCTGCGAAAAAGTGACCCGTACCATTGATTTTATACATATAGATATGCCACCGCCGCGCACAATATGTTGTTACCTCTTCTCACTGAGTCGCCACTGTAGTACTTTATCAGCTGCTCACAAAACGGTGATTTGAAGTATTTGGCAAATGTGTATGATACCTGATTTAAGTGGAAAGAATTTCATACTACGCTTTCGCACCAGAAAGTTGCAGAACAGACAAAATTCTTATCTAGGCAATGCGGGCTTCCAAGAATTTTTTCGGTCAGATTTTCGATAGAATTTCTGCGATCTGCCTTTTCGCATCTGGGGCCGGATTCTGTAGCACGGAGAATTTGGGAATTTGGGAGATGAGAATTGCGTTTTCTTAGAATTCTTAATTCCCTAATTCTCCATTCCCAATTCACTAACATGGTTGGAGAATTAGGGAAAACGTAAGAAATGTGAAAAAGTGCGAATGGCCTGGGACGATTAAGGGTATCAATTTTTGTTCTAGAGGGTTGGACTTTTTTTCATATGTGAGGTACATCTGCCTGTTACCTTCCACTGTCGAAATAAATTTAAATTTCTTTTTTGTTGGGGTAGTTTTTGAGGAATATAGGAGGGTAGGTTTTCTCGAGTTTTTCCGGGATAACGAGAGAATGGAGAGTAGAAGGAGAATGTATGTGGTATAAAAACAAATGCGAGCTCAGCGCGAACAAGATAGACTTATGAAAAGGGGCGGGGAGAGTGTGGGGTAGAAATGGGAGCTGATTAAGGGAAATTAAAAAAAAATTAAGACAATATCAGGAGCTGCAATAATTCGCAGGGGTAAGCTCAGGATCTTTAAGCCCAATAAAAAAAAAAGTAAGAATTCACTTTGGTAATTAGCCATGGATGGGTATTATAGGCTATATTTTATTTCGATTAACGGTAATTTGCAGATTTGAGCGGCCTCGGCGGTAAATTTTGCTATCGCAATATTCACGGGCGCTTAACTCTATGTGGGAGGGCTGTAGAGTATTGGAATTTTTTTGTCAGATTAAGGGTTTAGAGTACAAAAATATAGGTGAATAATTTTTGGGCAGGGTGTTTTGGGGGTTGGGGGTCGTACCACCCCTCATAGGGGGTTGCTCAAACTACGTCATGTTTGGTACCAAATTAAAGAGGGAGGAGAGGGTAATCGAGTGGTGTAGTTTGTCTTTGATCGTTTTAACGTGATAGCTGACTTTTGACAGCCGAAAAACAATTTTTTTACACTACGGTCATATACACCCCAGTTTCCATATTTTGCATATATTTCTTCCGTTCTTTGTTTCACATCCATTAGTACTCCGTTGCGAACATTTTTGTCATGGGAAGTAAATTTCTAGGACTTACCAGTTCTTCGCAATAATGAGATGAAAATATGTCAATTTTTGTACCAAAAACGGCCAATTTTTCACCTTAAAAAGGACTGCTACACTTCTTTTACAGTTATTTCCAAAACGGTTTATCGAACTCAAAAATTATTTACATATTTAATTAGGGGACAAAATGTAGATGCGATTTCATCCTACACACAAGCTTTACCGTGTATATTTAAAAATTTTGCAGCATCTCTTCTGTACTGGACGACGACCAAATTGATCAATTTCGCGTGATTTGTAATTTTTAGCGGGTACTTTGAGAGACAAAATCCTTGTTCCTCTGTTAGTAAATGCATGGATTTCCATAATTTGTTTTTTACAATATAGCGTATCCTGGCGTATCCTGGCTATATTGTAAAAAACAAATTATGGAAATCCATGTATTACTTACAGAGCAACAAGGATTTTGTCTCTGGAATTAAGAATTCTAAGAAAACGCAATTCTCATCTCCCAAATTCCCAAATTCTCCGTGCTACAGAATCCGGCCCCTGGTTGTTGACTGATACATTGATTTTTCGTGAATAGTGTGAAATATTTTCCGCCAAGCAATTTGTCTCATTTGATGAAATTTCTTAGAATTTTGGTTCGGTTCGCGGTATACAGAAAACAATATCTTATGAGCGTGAACATTATTTTTTTTTTATATCCTAGATCTAAAGGGTATACTAAGGTTGTCATTCCGTTTGTAATTCTATGTGTTAATGATGCTAGAGCAAAATGGATTGGACCCATGCATAAAATTAAAAGATATTTTGATTTTTGCATGTCCGTCTATCCGTCCTCACAATAACTTGAGAACGCGTGTACTTAGAAAGCTGAAAAAAATTTCACTTTTCACTACATATTTGGACAGTGCCTGAGAACGTGTCAAAGTAGAGCATTGAAATTTTTTACATAGTGTTTCCATAAAACCTGTAAATACAGTTTCAAAAACGGACCAAATCGGACAACTTCTTCTTGGTGTTGCCATATAAAAATTTTGAATTTTTACATATCCTGTGAAAACGATAAGTTCTATACGGTTTTAATGTACTCGAAAGTTCTTCAGAATATGAAATCCTATATAATTGGTTATAATCATTTTTGCTGTTCGACGAACCGTTCTGGAGATATGTTCAAAAGCCATTTCAAAACTCAAACATGCGCAGATGGGTAACTAGGTATACGAAATGACAAACGAGCATTCATCTAGGGTATCATAAAAATTGGCTTTAGACTAATTCTAGCTTTTTTACTTGTTTCTTATAAATTACTAGAAATTTTTCTTCAGAATTCTTATGCATTATTGGTTGCCGAGACCGATCTAATAAAGTTGAATTGATTCGGGTGCTCGCAGCGCCTGAGCATAGATAGAACATCCTTTTGATTTAAGGATGGCTTCAAAACAAATGCGGGAGATGGGGCAGGAGCATATGTTTCAATACCTCGGGTCGACATATATGTAATTGAGCTATAAATTAGGAAAAATATCAAGAGAACCCACAGGAGCAAAAATATCTATAATATCTTTTCTGACTGCAGAGCTGCATTACTGGCCCTTCAATCAAATAGATTCAGCTCCACAGTGATTTGGAACTGCCTGCTGGAGTTAATTAAATTAACGCACTCCAATTTATTTACACAAATATGGGTGCCTTTACACTGCAATATCGCTAACAACGGGATAGAAGTCCAACTAGCCAAGAAAGGATCCGAAATGGAGTTCCTATAGCCAGTACCCTTCAGTTACGCGCCTGATGAGAGGGGTTGCGTTTACCTGTGCCCTTTCCGTTACACAGCTGAAAAAAATAGTTTTTAAAATGATTTTAGTTCGATTTTTTTTTTCATCTATTTTCATAAACATCGAACAGTTTAAATTTACTATTTCCTGACAGTTTTCTCATTGCTGGAACCGTTCTAGGCGTTTTTTTTTTCGTTAAAAACCAACGTCTTGTCGACCGTACTCTTACACATTTATTCCCTATCCCATTCTAAACGATTTAGCTATTGACAATCAACAGAATTTCCGCCTAACAAAGTAATTTTATGTTGTTCCTTCGATAACTAAACCAGCTCGTATAAAAATTACAGTCATAATAATATTTTTTTTTTATTCATTTTTTTTATCGAAAAAAAGCGTCTGCACATACTAACAGCAAAAAAACTGTGTGGGAATAATGAAATTATATTATTCAATGTTTATATGTTTATAAAAACTAATAAAATGAAAAAAAGTCGAACTAAAATCATTTTGAAAACTGCTTTGTTTACCTGTGGAACGGAATAGAACAGATGGGCTGCATGCCTATTGAGATGGTGACGCTGCTAGCTCGTACTATATGTAAGAAGTTTTAATGATCTGCAATTGGCTGCTGCGAAACGAAGCTGTTGACGCGTTAGCTGAGAAGAGGTGTGCGAACCCACACCAAATTAATTACTTTGAACAGAATTAAATCGCGTTGCTTCAACAAATCAGAGCCAATGGATTCATCACACTAAACAACACTTGCATGCTACATTAAGGCATACAATTATCACCATACAAATATATTAAACTGCAGTAAGGCTTACTATATTTATATGATTCTGAACTACAGTACAGTTCGCACCACATCGGAACACCATTAGAAGAAACCAGTATACTTCTAGTACTAATTCTTCTTTTTCTCGTTACAGCATCACAATCAAGTCAATATTAGTTTAAGTTGATTTGTGTTGAAATTCATATCATTATCTTTGTTGTTGGTTAAAATTTTATTTGTTCATTATTCTTTGTTCATTGTCGTTGCTACAATACAGCACATTTGTTTAAAATTGTTTATTTGGTCTATTTGTTTTTGATCTGGCACCCCTGTTATTACTTTAGACAAACCTAGAGTTTGTACAGGAGGCATTGCAAAATTGACGCGATTTTGAAATTAGAATAAACCATTCCTAATTTGAAAATAATTTATTTATTTACCCAAGGTACCTACCTATAATAAATATAAGTTACTGAAAAAATGTATCAAATGAAATATGTATTAAATTACATATGCATTAATTTAAATTATAATTTCTTGTAGAACAGAAGGAATACAAAATTCAACAAAAAAATCTCTTACAAAATACTTTTCTCTATAAAAATATCTCATAAAAAGTAAATTTATTGAAAAAAAATCTGAAATTCCTTTGAATTCCTTTATTACATTTTTTCCACATTCCTAAGCATTGGTAGATAGGGAAGTAGAAAAAGTACTTGTTATCGAAGATAGCTTAATATCCTCATATCTTACAATTTTTTCTAATAGATGGCGCCATTTGTAAACATGTTTTAAGTCATTCCGTAAAAATTTCGCCTCTGTTTTCTAATATGGTACATGTAAGGCCATCTGTCGAGAAGAGGTAACAGATTTGGTGGCATATCTATATGTATAAAATGAATGCCCGTACTATAGCTGTCAGCTCAAAATTCTTCTGCTGTTTCATTTCCATCTATTCATGACATGTATTCCTACTCTTTCTCAATTTAAAATAAGGCTACGGTCGCATTGAAATCTCGGAACCTTTTAACCCTTATGTAATAATTTTGTATAATAAATTTTGTTCGTTTAGGAAACTTGTATATATTTATATATTATTATTATTATTATTTTCTTCTTTCTTGGTGGATACTCTCATTCACATCATTATTGAGTTCGGAACCGACAGTCATTACATCCACATTATGTATTGTTTTGCTGTGACTTATTTTGTTTTTAGGAAGCTGGACTATCAAAAAAAAAAACAAAACCCGAACGATAATTATTACTAATTCCGGGTGGAGCTTGCGGACAGGAATGTTTTGTCTTCTTTTCTTGTTTGTTTTTTATAACTTCTTGTCTCTTTATGCTTCTAAATCAAATAATTTTCTTGCGAAGTTTACAAATACAATCCATTCAAGTACATATATATATATATAAATGACGTTTCTGTTTTCCCATTTGTAGTTTAGACTAATTGGTTCAAATATTTAAAAGCGCATATAAAATAGGATATCACTATAGCAAAAAGATAATAATACTAGTTATAGATTCCACAAAGGAAATTAATTATATAAATTTTTATCTAAGCATACTATATATAAATTACTCCAGCGGTTTCAACCAAGTGTGGCATTGTACAAGAGATTGTGTGGCATCCTAATACGTTCATTAGGGGTATTGAGATAGTGTGCGTGTCTCGGTAGTGAAGCGTGTATGGCTACCCTGGTCCAGGTACATTGGTGAACCGATGCATATTGTGCTGAATAATTCCGTGTATGTGTTGGTGCATCAACCATAGTGAGGCCCTGTTTGGGCTGCATGTCACATATTTATTTTCTGAAAAATAAAGGCTACAACCACTGACTTATAACAATGGACTGAGCGATTTGCTATTTCATGTGGCACAAAAAATATTGTGTTTCTGTATATCACCGTTAGAGCACCCTTTAAAACGATTACTTAAAAAACATGTAAAACTCAACCAATCAGATGAAATTTTACACCCGAAAATCGAATTAAATTAAAAAAATGTATTTTCTTGTGTCCAAGTGATATTTTAATCGTTTATAAGGAATTAAACTCATTCCGACTTTAATTTTCAAAATTTATTCTTAATTGAATCCTGCTTATGGGCAAGAGAGACGGAGCATGGTAAACACTATCTTTACCTTATTCCTTCTGAAGTGATTGCATCTGTAGCCAACATAAAAACATCAAATGGCATAAGCAAATGTTCCCGAATGCAATATTTTGTGTTGGTAGCTCCAACTCTGCCATAGGGCGAAAGAGAGAACTATAAAACTTGTGCCATGCTTTCCTATAGGAAAATGGCAATACGCTCAGTCCATTGTTATAAGTCAGTGGCTACAACAGTATCTTGAGGTGAATCATAAGGATGTAACAACAGGCATAACAATTATTCGTGATTCCGAAATTAATACGTAGGTACATATATGTACCAATAATATTCAGATCTAACTGGGCAGGAATCTTGGCTGATAGGAGTATTGTGTCTAAAGAGTCAATATGGATTTAAAGAGAACAGCAATGGACAAAAATAATTTTTCGGCTCTTATTTCGAACGAATATTCAAAGGTTGTATTAATGCGCCTTATAGAACATTTGTAATTACTATAAACATTAATATTATCGTATTTCACTTGTAGTAATATTAGCTGTGTTCTTTATTCATTGAACTGAACTAGTTCGGTTATATTTGCATGCAAAACAACAACTACATGTGACGCTGGTACTCACCTAATTACCGAATATACATAAACATCCATATTCTACTGAAGCTTAATCTGTTCAGACTTAACATGATGTTTGTTTATACATGTGTTTAGACCGACATAAGTGTAGTATAAAAACGAGTTTTCTAAAGTTGTAAATAACAAAAGTTGTTAAAAATTACGGAGACATAATTACTTTTAAATGGCACTCAAAAATATAGCAGTTTGTATTAGGTATTACGAATACCTTTGAAACAAAAGGCCCTTTAAAGTAGAGTTAGATTGGAGTCTTCTTACTTTTCTGCCTTCGCAAATATAAAATACAGTCTTCCAAGTGTGAGGTTAAATTGAACTTGCTTGCGACGAAAAGTAGAAATTCGCCTCAAGCATACAATCGATATTAAGTCAACGCGTGCTACGCTAGTTGTTGGGTGGAGGGGGGGGGGGGGGGAATCGGATGAAATTCCAGTTCTCGCATTTGCCAAGTTATGAAATGTTGGCAAATACAACTTTATTTAATGGTTTGTATTAATAGTACAGATGATTTCAGACGATGATATATATATATCCAGCACGTGTCCCTTTCTCGATGTTTACTTCTGGGTGGTCAAAAAACAAAACTAGGGCGAGAAACGTCGCCTCCTATAACTTGAAGTGACTCTCTTTCCCATCTGCCTGTCACCTGAAGTTATTCCCCTTCCATCAGAATACGCGCATACTGCCATCTTTTTGTGTTCATACACACTAGTTACGCGTTTAAAATTTTCAGCCCCGCTTTTAAAAAGTACTTTCTTTAGCAGTTATAATTTTTAGCACCAAGCGACGTATCTTTAATTGATTATAGCCCATTCTAAATTTACGACGCACGTTTTCACTTAAGCTTAAAAATGACAACGTCGAGTTTGACCTTCGGATTTAGAATGCATTTTTGTTGATTTGAATACTTATTGTAATAATTGATTCTGTTGATTACAACATGATTATAAAATTTATCTTAATTTTGATATAATGTAGAAGAGAAATATAAAAATATGAGCAGCCCGGACGGAATACACCCCTTCCCCACCCAAATGTACGCTTCTGTTGTATGCATTCATTTTTTTTAAAAAATTTCCTGTGAAAGTTGGTAAATATCTGTCATGAATAAATAACAAATACTGAATATCGTTATAAATCTAGGATGTGGATCTTTGCATTATTTCTATATTCAGAAACATTTTCGTTTATTGCAACCATCAACGGTACATTGCAAATTGCATGTACATCGTGCATACTGACATATGCACACAAAGTCTTTCGTACATATTCATGTATCATATTTCCTCTCGAAACTTTTTACAGTCTCCAAAAGACTTTATCATACAAAGGAACTATTCCGAAGATATTTCCACTAGAGAAACTTTATAGGGCAATTCAAGTACACTTCCGGACATATTGCAATAAACAGGAATAACGGAATGATAAAAAGAGTGCCCGATTGCCCTAGCAAATAACTTCCCTAATGTTGGTTAGAGTTACTCACATACATAAACAAAGTCAAGCATAATTGTGGTATGAATCACTAAAGGAAGCCCTTTGAAATAAGTCGCCTTGTATGTTGGTGTAATAATTTTCATCGCGGAAAGTTATTAATAGAATCGTAGTCTCACTTTTATTGCCTGATTCCTCGACTCTTTTGTATTTCTACCGCTAATAACGGAAATAATAACCACAAGTATAGATGACGTATGTTTGTTTTATATCTTGAATTGCAGTATGCAGATTTTAGCAATTGAATGTGAGTTTTAAAAAAATTTAACTCTGTGGTCGGATAAGAATATTTCAATGATATTTTGTCCAATTTCTAAGAAAACTTTCTTGTAGTGAAATTCGGTGAAAGTGCAGCAATTGATATAGTTTATTGTATGAGTCATATTTAGTGATTGGTCACAGATCAGTTTGTGAACGGGCTCCAGAAATAGTCATCATCTCCGCCACCGTGGGTTCAATATTCACTGCACAGATGAAAATTGCTAAAGCCCAATAAAGCCCAATTCAGAATCGGCGCAGCATGCATCAACGTAGCATGCATCATGATGCTGCAAAGATTTTGACGACCAATTCACAATCGGTGCAGCAATCATATTTGCAGCAAGCAGTGTAGGAAACTTTGTAATGCTAACTGTTTTTATAATTCACAATTATTTACAAACATAACACCTTAATACCGAGTTTTTATATTGTGTATAATTTTAATTTAGTCGTTTTTCTTTAAAAAAATAGATCCGGAGGAAATATGAGATAAATAAGATTTGATATTTATTTTTTACCTCAGTAGGTTGGCAGAACTGTTGATTCATGCATCAAATTTTAAAATTTTCTAAACACTTGCATCATGATGCATGCTGCACCGATTGCGAATTGCGCCATATGATCCCATGATATCAAACCTTGCTGCATGCTGCGTTGATGCTGCGTTGAATTGGGCTTTAGTAGCAATTAGAAATTGGACATAAATTATTTAAGCTGGAAATTTTTCATCTATATTAGACTGAAATTTATTGGAAAAAAATTGTTTTTTTCCCAATGAATTTACAAAATGCATTCAGATGCAGAAAGAAAAAATTGTTTTTCCAATAAATTTCAATCTAACGAAATATTTCCAGCTTAAAGTTTTACTTGCGTTATCCGAGTGCCATTCGGCAACAAGGGGAATAATCACCTAATTTAAAAATTGCAATGAGAAATCTTGCTACCATATAATTCACACTTGCTTTTGTCAGAAAGTTTTTACATGGGCAATTGGTTGACCACTATCATCGAACTTCTGTGGAAGGCGATCAGAGATAACCATACTGATGAGACCTCTCTGATCGCTGGGTCGAAACATTATTTTTGTTGATTGTGCTCCCTATGCTGGTAAAAGCAACCGGCTTATAAGCTTTTTAGTACTAAATAAATTATTCCTTAGTTTCATCATTGTACTTCCATTCCTATGAACGCCGTCCAAATGTATCAAAAGGTATTGCCTGGTGCTTCGGAGACCTGATGAAAAAAGCTCTTTTGATCCCACCTAGAATCGCAGTAACTGCTTGCAAATTCATAACGCATTAATTGCGTATAATGTGTTTTTGGTTTGTATCCACTTTTAAGAACTCTTTTTCATGCTTATTCTTGCCACGGAAAATTATTCCGATAAACCAAGCCGTTCCCAAGTTACGCAAGGCAAAGAGCAGATTATTATCTTCGTCGACAGGCTAAAGCAGATTAAGTACGCATTAAACAGTTCTTGATGTACCTTTAAGTGTAATCGATCAAATTTAAAACAGAATTACTTTTAAATGCATTATTCATTGTCCAATAATGAACTGAGTTTGTAGTTTTTCTGAGTAACGTGTTAGCAAAATACATATATTTCACGATTAAAACGGCTTACAACGTAAAGGGTTCTCCAATAAGAGGTGTTATTTTAATTAGGCCGCTATTTCGGGAGATGTCACTTTTGGAGCTGTCATTTTTTGTCATTTGACAAGTACAAACTACGCCATTAATAAAAATGGAACGATACACGATTCAACTACGCATTGAAATTATTAAAATTCACTATAAAAATGGTGAAAATGTGGCAGAGACGGTTCGTAAAACTCGAACATTTTTGGGTCGTCGTGAAGCACCTTGTCGGACCGCAATACAGAAATTGGTAGAAAAATTCGAGCTGTCGGGATAATTTAGTGATGTGAAGAATAAAACCCGTGCACGTCTCTCAAGAACAGCCGAGAATATTGCTGCTGTATCCGAAAGTGTTGAAGAAAACCCAGGTTTGCCCATTCCTCGCGTTCTTTGGAATTACGCATTCCACAAACGTCATTACACCGTATTTTGCATAAAGATTTGGGCCTTAAGGCTTATAAAGTTCAGTTAACACAAGAACTCAAGCCGCCCGATC